>PVIU01005206.1:0-36605 GCA_004026605.1 Ondatra zibethicus
AAAAAAAAAAAAAAAAAAGAAGGCAGCTCAAGTGCCCATTGGAGGGTGTGTGGATGAAGAATCTAAGCGGGGTAATTATGCAACTTTAAAAAGAAGGATACTATGACGCATGCCACAGGACTACGATCAGTAGAAAGAGATAGTCACCAGGCCAATATGCCAGAGGCTGCCCAGAGGAGGCAATGAGGGCTGCTTGTTACTTGATGGATACAGAATTTTGATTTGGGAAGGGGAAAGGTGGTTGAGGGTTGAACAATAATGTGAATGTTCTTAATGACATTGAGCTGAACATTACAACAAAAGTTGATAGGATAAGGGTTAAAAAAGCCAATTTAACTGAAGACAGATGGCTGAGTCATGCTCTTGTAGAGGACCTGGGTTGGGTTCCCATCAACTGCTGCAGGCAGCTAACCACTGCCTGGTAACTCCAGCTCCAAAGAACATCACACGTTTAGGCCTCTGAGAGCATAAACACATATGCACATAATCCATGTACAGACATTTATGCAGACACATAATTAAGAGTAACTCTTAAGGCTAATTAATTAATTGCGATAGAGTACTAGTGCATAACCCAGTCTAAGATGCAACTCACTACATAACTCAGGGTAGTCTTGAATTGGCAGTCCTTTTGTCTCTGCCTCCTACTGGAGAGTGGGTGACAGGCCGTGACATGACACTCAACTTAATATGGTGACATTCTGCATCACATAGCTTACTAGAATTAAAAACTAAATTTATAAAAAGATTTAAAATGTTTTTTTTATGACTGACTGGATTTATTTATTGGAGTGAGGTCTGCTAAGCTTCATCAGGATGCTATTGCTGAATATTAGTTGGTGAGGATAATGAGACTTCCTCAACCAAATTCAGTTGGCTTCTGCTGTTTGAACAGAAGGCATCTCCTCTTAAAACACGTTCATTTGACGTTATTGTAACTTGGTTGCTTGTTTCTTCTGTAACTTGTAGTAAATAGTGCAGAATAACTGAGTTTGACGCCAAGGCCTAGAGTGCTTCAGAAGCAGCCAGGAGCCTGGGTGACTTGAGCAGCATTAATCCTGTAGACCAGAGCAAAATCATTACATTTGAGTGACATCAGGGAGTGTGCTCTGGACTGTGCTTTTTGGTTCACTTGCGGAATCACATGATTTTGTTTTGTTCCTTGTGTATATTTGTATTTATGTGTGTGTGCAAGTACTCATTGTGTGTGTGTGTGTCTGTGTAAGTCAGAAGACTGCCTAACATTGGTTGTCATACCACAGGCTGATTTCTATCTTATTTGTATGAGACAGAATCTCTCATTAGCCTGGGACTCACCAAATAGGCTAGACCGGCTGACTAGTGAGTCCTTCCCAGAATGGGGATTACAAGTGTGCACCACCATGTCTGCTCACGAAGGGGTTTTCGAGGAGAGGACAATTATGACTTGATGTAACCTTAAAAAAATACAAAAAGTACCATTTAGGAAGGAAATGAGATGCTAAATAGAATTTCAGAAGAGGGTGTGAGATTACTTTTCGCTGGGGGATTCCTGGAACAAAAATCCATATAGGGGCAGGAGATGGCTCAGTGGTTAAGAATGTATACTGCTCTCGTAGAGGACTGGAGTTCAATTTCTAGCAGTGTATCAGGTGGTTCATAACTGCCTGTAATTCCAGTTCCAGGAAGATCTGATTCTCTCTGGCTTCCTCAGGCCCCTCACATATATAAACATACACTTTGAAAAATGAAAAAAGCCATATAACTTAATGCTACATGGAATCTGAATTAATTGGGTCTTGTTAAGGAAAAAAAAGGACAATAGTTGATGTAGTTTGAAGGTCTAAAACTTAGCCAATGATATTCTAACAATGTTAATTTTCTGGCTTTGTTTACTGTTCTATGGGTATATAAAATATTAACTTGAACATAAGCACATAGTTATTTTTAAGGAAAGGAATAATAACACACACAGAGATACACACAGACACACACAGATACACGCGCACACACACACACACACACACACACACACACACACACACACACACACACACACACACAAATGTCCATAGATACACAAACACACACCAAGATAACTCAAGAAAATCTAAGGCAGAAGAAAATATTCCTTTTTACACTTTAGCATATTTGAGAAATATCTGAGTAACAATATAAAGATAAGACATTTTCCATTGTCCAGTAAACTTGTTTGCTGATGCCAGCAATTCAGCCTTTATTTTACAGAGTCCTTTGTGAGCCTAGACTACTTTAGCATCTGGGTTTGTCATGACTACCCCAGAGGTGCAGCATATAATACATGGCATTCCTTTGCACACACTGCAAATTTGCAAAGCACCTCCAAGCTGATCTGGACAAGAAGGATGCCTTAAAGATCTGGAGGTAACATGATTGGTCAGAATATTTTGTATTTCAACCTTTAATTGATTTAACAACTGATAACAAAACTCACTGTCTTCCCTGCTTTATAGTTTAGGTTGTATTAGGAAGTTATCTGATAATATGCCTGGGATCACTACACAGACATGCTGGCTCTACTTTTGAATCCAGGAGCCTGTTTTAGTGACAACTGATAATGTATTCAGCGTCATCTATGATGCTGCAATGTAACCTGTTAACAAATGATGTAGACATCTTGGCCCTGAAGACTCTAGTGCTGCTGCAAGAACAGAATCAAGCCTGTCTACTTAGCCCCTTGAGAAAACTTTCTTCATTTAATAGTAACTCTTCTCAAATTCAGCCTGGCTGGGAAGTATGGCGGACCAGAAGAATATAGCCAATAAAAGTAGGAGTTACACATGTCCATATGCACTTAGTGAGCATTAGAAAACAGCATGGTTCTTAAGCACATTGAAACCATAATACAGTAAAAATCAAGTGCCTTAAACTCTGATAAGTCCTGCCAAGGTTGCCTTTTCTGTAACTCACAATGCTCACTTAAGTGACATTTTAGCACAAGGCTAACCAGGTACAGAGCTTATTTTAACTTTCATTGCTGCTTCAAGGAACTTTCCTTGAAACATATCACATAATCCTGTGGGTTGGTAACACAGCTGAAAACATGCAAAGTCTGGTGGGTAATTTGAATTAAACTTTCTTAAATGTGTAGAAAATTTTGACAAAAGCTTTCAAATAATTAAAATTGCCTATTCTGTCCTCAAACACATTCTCATTCTGGTGTCTTTATTTGGTGCAAACCAACATTTAAAGGTGTATTCAAGTGTTAATTTTGCATCCCAGTGACAAAGGCTTTCTCATAGAAAACCACAGTTTTCTCATAGTTGACTAAATATGTGATATATTCCAAATTAAACATAATCAAATATGACACTCAACGAAGAGTGTCATTTTTGTTTGTGACATTTTGCCTGTGAACTGCTGGAATAATTTTGCTTTGATAAAAATTTTATTTAAAAAATAACAACAACTACAAGAAATCCCACAAAAAGCAAATAACAACGTGTGAAGAAATGTATCTTTGTAAGCGAGAGCTCCCAAGCTGCCCCTGCTTTGCGGCAGACCAGCACAAACTTCTCAGCCCTGATTTTGGATATTTATAAGCAGTCTTATATATCCGTAGCTATCAGGCAGGTGACATTTCTTAGAGCTGCAAGTTTTGCTGGTCCCTTTAACTGCATTTGTGGCTGTTCTTCTAAGTCAGTACCTTTAATTTTGTGTGAGGTGCTGCAGTTTGGAGGCCTCCTGAAAAAAAAAATATGTTCTGCCAATGATTGAACTTGAATTCTCTTTGGTGGCAGGATTCTTGGTCTCTATTGGTGTGGTGGACGCTCACAGCTGCTCAGTGGTCAGAAGCCTTCACATTTGGGTTCACTGTAGTATGTATCTTCGTTTATCTAAAATTGTATTCTGCGATATTGCTGTGTCTTTAACTATTTAACATCTTCTCTTATTGGAGCTTAAAGTCACCCCTGCTCTCAAACTCCCTGTCTCTATTGAGAACGATATGGTACTGACCATATTCAAATACCAATGGTACACTATTTCTTTAGTCTGTTTTTTCAAAGTGAGATTGCAGATGGGGAGATAGTTCAGTGGCTGTGAGTCTTTGATGTGCAAATGTGAGGTCTTGGGTTCGGATCCTCAGCACCCAGGTAAAAAACCTGGTGTGGCCACATACCAGCAACTCCCGTGTTGGGGTAGAGACAGGAGGATCCCCAAAGCATGTTGGCAATCAATCTCTCTGAAAAGTGAGTTCCTGGTAAGGTAAGGGACCTTAAAACAAGACACAGAGAGATAAAGGAGGACAACTAATGTCCTCTATGGGCATGTGTGCCCACGCATGCACAAATTTGTACACCATGTATCTCACTCACTCACACACACACAATGGCATTGTTCAGTGTGAAATATTACATGTTTCAATCTTTCATATATACTACAGATTACTCTACAGTTCAAATTTAGTGGCTTAAACATCCAGAAATTTTATGGGTCACAGTTCCAATCTGTTTGTTTTTTCTATGTTGAGTGATGAAAACATTATCATAGTTTTAATTAACTACTGTTTTGAAAATATTTTCACATGTTTATCATAAATATTTATTCTGAAAATTATATATTCCTTTTCTTTTCCTGTTTCTCACTTGAATTTTCTGAAATATAAAATATTAACTCTCTGTATTCAAGTTGCCCTTTCCAGTCCCTTGATTGCTTTTTTAAACTTTATTCTTACACTCTTGATTTGCAGAAGTTTGCAACTTTCTTGTGAAGGCATTCTCATCTGTTTGTCTTAGCAAGAGTGAAATCCATGCTGTCATACCTTTTGGGTGTGTGTAACAACACAAGAAACAGTAGTGGAATCTGGTAAATAAGTTGGATCAAGAACTACTTACTATAGCTTAAGCAATTGCTGAATGCCACAAGATGCTAATTCCTCACAGTTTAGCAAATGTGTCAAAGAATTTCTGTATGCAAAGCACATTTGTGTCTAATGTGTTTGAGGCCCTGGCTTCCATCCCCCAAACACACACACACACACACACACACACACACACACACACACACACACACACACGCCAGAAAAGCATGGAAGGAAAGAAAATTGTGTGTGTGTGTGTTAAGCAAGATCTATACCATCTCACAATGCTGTGATAACATTACCAACCACTTACCTAAGCTAGGGGTTTGTTATTAATTGAACTTTCAATGAAAGCCTGATGTGAACTTGTGAGGATGAGCCAATGGCCTAAATTAGTATGCTGTGCTTTTCAGTTTTTCTGAGTTTTATCTCACAAAACTTCATACATCTTCCTCCTTGGTAATCACATATTTCCAAATACCATGTTAATTATACAACTGTGTAATTTTTAAGTCCTTGTTATTGGTTCTGTGTGGCACTCACTTGATTTCCCGTGAAGTCCACACTTACATAGTCTGTGTAACAAATGCATCAGACATCAAATCAACCGCCATATGTCTCAGTCCAAAGTTTTTATGGAAATGTCGGTTTTGGAATTTGCAGTCATAACATTGAGACCCATCTACTCAAGTGTCCATAGATCTTTTGTAGCCTATCAGATGGACTGTATTCGTCATTCAAGGAGTCGACTCCTTGAATGGGAGACGACTGGAGGCGGAGCTTTCAGCTGAGTAGCTATACATGAACACACCTATGAAAGCAGCGTCTCTTACAGAACAGGCGGAAAAAAAATGACAAGATAAACCCATGTCTTAACTCAAAAAACAAAGAGCAAGGAAGATCTGCTCCTCACTTCAGGAAGTCATTCTAGCTTTTGAGACATGGAAACCTTGCCCACTAGTAAAACAATGAATTAGAGACTATTGTTAATTGACTTGTAATGCATCTTTCTGGGTATAAGAGTAAATAGGTATAAAGAGTGGGTCAGACAGACCGGAAAGGATCTTGTCAATGATAATGCACATGGAAGAAGAGAAGAAGCTTTATTTCTGGGAACTGAAGCTGAAATGGACATAGAGACATTTATGTTAAGGCCCCCTCTGCAAGGCTCTCAAAGTCTTTGCATTCATGTTTTGCAATGTGAGTTGAGCTTTGCTGCAATTAGAGAATAAGATGAATTTACAAATGTCTTCGGAATGCTGTGCTGAGGTTTGTTTCACTTCCTGAAACTGAGTGTATTGTTTTGATTAATCACTGGCCTCACCTTTGTATATACTTATTGCATACACGTAACTTTATGCTAGATGTGCTAGGGAACCAACGTGAAAATGATTGGCTCTGTCTAAATAAGTTCATAGTACAATAAAATGGTTAAGCACGAGGCCTTGGAATGATGCTGCTCGAGTTTGGTGAGTAGTTCCTCCACTCACATCTCCAATTCTTGGTTTCTTTTATACTAGAAGAAGAGAATAATAATGGGGTTATGTAAAAATTAAATAAGAGTATATAGAAAGCTGTGCTCAGTAAGCATGACTGTCATCATTATGATAATGACTACTGTATTACTCTCACTACTACTGGGTAATATATGAGCTAAGTGACTTTCAGCTTCCAGATTACCTCTCTGAGAAATGCAGTTGGAGCTGTTATCTCTTGTCACTGATGCCAAATGGCCCTGTTTTCCTAACCACAACTTGTTGTGTTGAGAATTGGTACCCAAGTGCCAAGGGTTCTGAGTTGTTTTCCTATTGATGGATATTTAAATAGAACTTTTGTCAGCTAAGACAAAAGCAGCCCATTGACAGATGGAGTTTTGAGACTAGATCACCCATACAACCTGTGGCTATGCGAATCTTGTTGCTTGGATCTCACCCTTATACTCATGAGTTATCCATAGCTCTATAACACCAAAGGAACTCCTCTGCTCATCTATGCCTTCCTAGTAAGGGCAGCTCAATGCAGCCCACATCCCAGTCCTATGGCAAAATAGTCTGTCTCCCAAGCATCACTATGGCAATACATTCTTTGGTACACCTGTGGATCTGTGAGATGCTGAAACTCACAATAGAATTATTATCTGCTGATTGAGAATGACCACCTTAGAAAAGCTATCGATTGTTGCACGAGTTCTACTTAGTCTTACTAATAAAAAACCTGGAGCCAGATATTGGGGCAAATTCTGAAAGATCAGAGAGAGGAGCAAGCCTCAGCCAACTCTTACTTTGCTAACTTCTCAGCCGAAAAGGGGCTGAAATCTGTCCCCTCCTACCTTATATTCCTATCTATGCTCAGCTATAAAATTTCCTGTCTGTCTGTACAGACCTCCAGACCTCCATGTTTAACTAGTGGCTAGCTCTGCCCGCTGATCTTCAGGCAAGCTTTATTTGTTAGAGTACAAACAAGACAGCACCACAATTGATTGCAGTGCTGGGTGTGCATGGGGGATGGGGTGGAGATGAATAAACTGGATGTGTCCCCAGTTCCAACAAAATGTTCTTTAAATACCACAGTGACAGACTAATAAGCTACTCAACTATGACTCTTCGTATTGCTCCTCATTAAGGTTCAAGATTACACTAACATTGGAAGCATAATTATACTGAGAGAGATTTATGAATATTCATTATTTAAGACAAGCTAGGCTGTGGACACACAGAAGTCCTCCAACACAGTGGCTTTACCACTGAGTCCTTATTGAGAAACGTATTACAATTATAGTTTAACATTAACTATGATCAGGGAACTGTAAAAAAAATCAGCTCTCACTGAATTCGCAGAAAAGATGTTTTATGGCTTATGAAGATTAAAACTTTATATTCAAGCCATTCACTTACACATATACATGTATTCATTATTGTATCTTGTTAACATTTTCAGGGTTGATAATATAATAAACCCAAGGTATGGAGCATGATATGAGAAACTATGATGGGAGGTTTGACATAAGACATCAGACATTTCGGTTTATGATATGGGTTATCTGAAATTTAGTGCTAGCGCTGCCTTTGTAAGTGTGACCTTGTACAACCTATTTAACACATCAGAGATTTCAATACTACATTCCTGTCATGTAGATCTACTGCCTCCAAAATAAGTCTTCACACTATGCACTCTTTTCCACAACCACCCTAGCTGTAGTTCTTACAGGCTCTACAGCTCACCCTAATTCTTCTCTAGCCCCACTTGAACTACTCTTAGGTTTTTTTTTCTCATGATGATCCTAGATCCTAGGATCCTAGTCATAGATCCTCGAAGCCCTTTTGTCTTGCGACATTTGCACAACTATCCTTTTGGGCTGATTTTCTTTCCTCTGTTCTTGCATAGATACCATCTCCATTCTCCACATTAAGTATTTTCTTCTTCACCCATCTGTGTATTTTTTTTCCCTCTCATTGCTCTGCTGCAGTGGGTTCTCAACCTTCTTAATGCTGCAACTCTTTAATATAGTTACTCATGTTGCGGTGACCCTCAACACTAAAATTATATTCATTGCTACTGCATAACTGCAATTTTGCTTCTGTTATGAACTGTAATGTAAATATTTTTTGGAGACAGATGTTTATCACGACTCACAGGTTGAGAACCACTACTCTACTGGCTGTTAGGTCTATTAAAGTAAGGGGAAATGTCTGTATTATTAGCATGAAACAATTCCCTGAATCTAATGATTGCTCAGAAAATAATTTTGAAATAAATGTAGATTTTACAGAAGTACAATTTGAAGCTCAATTTAATATACTTAGAATTAAAAATAAATTTGTACTCAAAACTTATAGGAAAGCTTTAAAAATAATTTCAGTGACAATTTTTTGAAATATTTCATACTATGAATTGTTACTTTAAATATTTTTTTGTCTGGATTTTATTTCAGATTTATTATCTTATCTTTAAGTTATTTGACTTAGAAGCTCTCTCAGCCTTCTTAGGATGAAGATTTGGGGGAGAGTATCCATTACTCTCAGCACTTTATTTTCTTTCATATAATTTTAATCATGGCGGTTTTTAAAATCAAATCCATGTTTGTTTAAATATTTGCTTCCTTTTGCATATGTTTGGATCACATATGTTGTTTTAATTAGTGTCGTTGCTTTCTTGTTGCTAGATGTATTGTTTTGGCATTGCACCAAAACCAAAACAGAATGAACACAGTGTAATCTGTGGAAAGGAATGGAACCTTAATGGATTTTGTAGTTCAACCTTTTATGGGCAAGAGTATGATAAGCAAGTAGAGAGGACTCAATTTCTGTTTATGAGGAGGTAATTTTATTTATTTATTTATTTTTAAATTTATTTATGAATTATATATACAGACATTTCCCTGCATGTATGCTGCAGGCCAGAAGAGGGCACCAGATCTCATTACGGATGGTTGTGAGCCACCATGTGGTTGCTGGGAATTGAACTCAGGACCTCTGGAAGAACAGTCAGTGCTCTTAACCTCTGAGCCATATCTCCAGCCCCCTATTTATTTTTGCTTAGTCATCCTATGTAGTAGTAGTTTTTCGTTGGGACCACCAGGATATAAATAATGACAAAGAGACTTATTATTAATTATGAACTCTTGACCTTTGCTTAGAATTGTTCCTAACTAGTTCTTATAACTCAAATTAACCTATATTTTAAAATCTATGTTCTGGCACATGGTTCCTTACCTCAACTCTGTACTGCCTATCCTGCTTCTTCCACAACTGTCTGGTGACTCTGCTTTTTTTCCTTTCAGAGTTTTCCTTCTGCTTGGAAATCCCACCTATGCCACGTGCCTAGCTATTGGCCATTCAGCTTTTTATTACACCAATCACAGCAATACATCTTCAAAAAGTGTACAAGTATTCCACAACATTTCCCCCTTTTTGTCTAAATAAAAGGAAAGGTTTTAACTCTAACACAGTAAAACAACATACAATAAGGTAATAATTACATTCACAACATCCACACCATTTGAATTTGGCATATTTGGAGAAAATACTCTATAATTTATCCTATCTCAATGAATTTAAAGTTTTATACCTAAATAATTTTTATCATAACTTGTATTACCATACTAAACTATTTTTAGATCTTAAAACATATTTTTAGATAAACAGCTTAAGCTTTTATGCTTTTTAACCTTATAAACTTTACATATATTAGGTAAGTTTCTTTTTCAAATTTGATAATAAGGAAGGCTGTAACTATTACTATTTAGTCTTCAGCCCTATCAAAGACCCAAAAAGGAAGTGCAGAACAAATGACTTCCAAAACTAAAAAATGACAGAAACACTGGGCTGCCTGGACAGTTCCCCAAGGTTCCTCTGTAAGATTGGAGGCATCGATCTTCATTTCCAGACCTAGAATATCTGACAGAATTTTCTGCAAATTAGAAATTTTGAAGACTGTTCTACCTTGTCTTGGTAAAGTTTGGCAGTTGCTTTCTTTTGTGTCCTATTTCTCCAGTTTGAATAGCATACTGTCAGAAGCTGAGACAAGGGCAATTTTTTGTTCAGTGGCTTACTTTGACACAATAAAAAGAAACTCCGTATGAAGGTTTTTTGATGTTCATCATTATTTTTTGAACTAAATTGGTGCTGCTAGGAGCAGACATGTATCACTGTCATGAAAACCATTAGGTTATTAAAATATCTTAAATGCCATATTCTTTAGGTCCCTGAACTGTTTGAAGACCACCTATCTATCTAAAATATGTCTCTGTTTATCCTTGAAAATATATCTAATATGACTAGAAGTTTGATTATTATAGATTATTAATTACTAACTTGTATTTCTTAATTTCACATTATATTTTCAAATGTGTTGTATAGGTACAATATCTTAAACAAGAGTAGAGACATATATACAGTATAAAAAAAACCCTTAAATTTTGTCAATATACAAAAATATCTTAAACAAGAATATATATATATATATATAGAATATGTTCTAACAAATAACCTTAAATTTGTATCAAAACACAAAAATACCTTAAACAAGTGTAGAAACATATATAGCTTTCAAATTTGTATCAATATATAAAAATCCATACCAGTTTAAAATATTTGAGATTAATAGTTGCTTTTTAGTTTAAAGTAGATAAAAGTCTACCCTTTTATCCTATCCTTTCTATATCACCCTTCTTTTCAGAACAAGATCTCTGAATCAAATCACCTCTGCTTTGTTTCTCTCTGACCATGACCAACAACAACTTGTAACCTGATGTTGGAGTCCCCTCTGTGTGCTGCGATTACCATTAATGAATAAAGAAACAGTTTTGGACCTATAGCCAGGCAAAACTTAGGTAGGTGGGGAAAACAAAGAAGGACAGGGTGAGGGAGAAGCCATAGAGCCCTGACAGAGACAGAAGCCAGGATTTTAGCCAGTAAGCCACAGTCATGTGGCGATACACAGATTAATAGAAATAGGTTAAATTAATATGTAAGAGTCAGCCAATAAGAAGCTAGAGCTAATGGGCCAAGCAGTGATTTAATTAATACAGTTTCTGTGCAGCCAGGATGAACAAGCAGCTTAATACAGCAGTAATCAACGCCCCCAAACAATGATAAACATACATAATCCATTGAATGACTAAAAACTATCTATCACACCTTTTGGGAATGTGGGTGTTGTGTTCTCTAGACTGCTTCCCTGTTATCTGGGGGTCATGGCATCTCTAGGGGATCCTGAGAAAATTGGGACAATGGGCAAGTTCTGGGAGAGCTAGCTGTATTATTTTTGCTTAGTTTCTATGTGATGGGAAAGAATAGAGCTTATTTGAAGCCCTGGCTGGAGTAGTCTTTGAGTCTGGACTTTCTCAACTAGCAGCTTTGAAGTTGTTCTGGATGTAGAATTTTGAGGAAATTCTAACAGAGATATTCTGAGAGTCTGAGAGGTTCGATCACCTGGGCTACCTGTTTTTTTTTTTTTTTTAATTGATGTCTGGTTCTTTTTTTTTTTCTCTGAAAACACAGAAACTTTTAAAGATGTATTAACACAACTATGGAATGTGTGGTGTACACAAGTCAGCTAAAGATGAATTTTTGTTTTATATTTGAGTAGGTAAGAAGCATCTGTCAACTTTATGAGTCTGTTTGGACTGGATATCCAAACCTCTATGCATGCCATATGAAAGGATGGCAGGTAATGCTAAGTCATAAGGACTCTGTAGCCTACAAGCTTTATCATGACTCAGAAAGTCTCAGAGCTGTTCCCATGTAAAGGGATCACCTGTCTTGTAGTTTTTCTTTTGTTTCTTTTTTGTATCTGTAACCAAGATTTTTAGGAGGTCTCCCAATCAAATCTAGTCTTTATTAATTTTGAAGAAATCCATAGCTTTTTGTTTACTGTGGAAAAGTAAAAACTTTCCCCCAATGTAACATATTTCTGACTTCCATTCTAAAGTTCAGGCATTCTTAAAATGTACAGGTTGGTTTAATTTAGCAATTTCCATAATCCAATGTCTCTTAGCAGCTATTGTTTTTTTGTCTATTAGCATTTTAAAAATTCAAAGTCAACAAAGCACTATACAGAATCCAGATACCTTATATATTCCCCATTTTTATGTGCCTTATTTTTTATATTATTTTACTCTCTCTTTAAAGACTTTATTATTTTTAAACTACATTTTTCTATGATGGTCTATACCATTTTCTTTTCTTTTTTCATCATCTAAATACCTTTTGAACATACTGTACCTTTTCCAACATCTTCTGTGTCTGGACCTGGCTTTACTGTGTGCCTGCAACATTCTCTGACTGCGTGAGATAAATCTATGTCTGCTGCTGTGCAACTCAGTTTACTGCATGACACTGGTACATGGTACTGGCAGTTGGCTCTGCCCGCTTCAAGTCTGTAGCAACAGTGGGGGCTGGGCCTCTATATACCTTGAGCATGAACCCATTTGAGAGACCATGGGACTGGGAAGTCATATCCAACCCTTTGTCCAGAAATTTTCTTAGCTTTATCAGGCCCTTTGTTTTGATACTTGAGTCCCCAGATTGGATACCATACACCGTATTTCTTTCTCATTGGGACTTCCAGTTTGCAAATAACAACATTGAGAATTACTATTAATTATGAAAGCTCAGCCTTAGCTTAGGTTTGTTCCTTACAAGTTCTTTTTCTTTTTTGGTTTTTCAAGACATGGTTTCTCTGTAGTTTTAGAGCCTGTCCTGGAACTAGCTCTTGTAGACCAGGCTGGCCTTGAACTCACAGAGATCAACCTGCTTCTGCTTCTGTGTGCTGGTATTATAGGTGTGTGCCACCACCGCCTGGCCTCCTTACTAGTTCTTATAACTTAAATTAACCCATATTTTTTAATTTATGTTCTGTCACATGGTTCATTACCTCATCTCTCTTCTTACCCATCCTGCTTATTTTTCATTGTCTGGCTGGCAACTCAACCTTTCTTCTTCCAAGAGTTCTCTCTCTGCCTGGAAGTTCCACTTATATCTCCTGCCTAGCTATTGGCTATTCAGCTTTTTATTGTACCAATTACAGCAATGCATCTTTACACAGTGTAACCCAAGTTTACACACCAAACCCAAGTTCTTCCTTTCTTAAATTACATCCATACATAAATTATTAGACTGTCTGTACTTCACACATGAAATCATTGTAACTCAGGTCATTTCCATAGAGCAGATTAAGTTTTTGTAGTGTCATGTTTCTGTGCGTGATGTGACCACAGCTGTCCTCTGCTAAATTCGTTCATTTTTTTTCAAAGTCATAGTAAAGTGTTATTTCTACACATTTTCCCATTAGTGCAAAAAAAAATTTTCACTTTGATAGAAACAGCAATGACAAAGCAATTCTGTGTTTTATGGATACTAATTGACAGTTTTTTTTTTTAAAGTAACTGAATTTAACATGTGCTAAAGTCGTTCTTTAGTTCAAATCATGTGATAGAAGGGTGCATTGTAAAATTATTTGCAAATGTGAAAGTCATACATTTTATGCCCTGAATCTAGGAAAGGAGCTTATTTTAACTTTTTCATGCACATACTATTAAAAAATATCTAAGAAAGCAAATAAGGTAAATACCCCAACATCTTCATAGAGCCTCCATTCAACAACTGACGGAACCAGATGCAGAGATCCACAACCAAGCAGCAGGCCCAGCGCTGGGAATCCAATCCAAGAGTGGGAGGAGGGAATTTAAGAGCAAGGGAGGTCAAGATCATGATGGGGAAATCTACAGAGACACCTGAACCAAGCTCTTGGAAACTCAGGAACGCTAAACAGCTCTGGAGCCTCCATGGGACAGAGCTAGTCCCTCCATACGTGGCAGACAGTGGTGAAGCTTGGACTATCTGTGAGGCACCTGGCAGTAGGACCAGAATCTATCCTGTGTATGAGCTAGCTTATTGGAGCCCATTCCCTATGGTGGGATGCCATGCTTAGCCTTAATGCAAGGTGAGGGGACTGGTTCAGTCCCAACTTGATGTGCCAGACTTTGTTGACTTCCCATAGGAAGCCTTACCTATTGGGAGGAGTGGATGGGGATTGGGCTGGTGAAAGACTGGGGGTTAAGGGGCAGGAGGAGGGTTGGAGAGAAATATGGATGGAATGTAAAATTAAATTAAAAAATAATTTAAAGTTAAAAAAGAAAGTAAATAAGGAGACAAATGCATAGGAAACAAATAAACCAAAAAAAAATTCCAATTAAGATTTTAGGCTTTGGAGACAAAACTGCACAAAGAAAATTATTAAAAATAGCTTACTGGGAAACTCAACTGAGATTTCCAATCATGTCTCCCATCATCAGAGTATAGACATTATTAATTGTAACATTTTTTCATATTTGAACAAATCAAACACATTGATTCATTATTGTAACTGAAAAACACTTCAAAACAACATGTTGGGTACTTTTTATTCATTTACAATAATAATTAGAAGACAAATTTATAATCATGCACCTTGTGAAATTCCATTTACATATAATATGGTAGATTTCAAGCATTTAAGATTTTAAACGTCCTTAGCATGTTCCTAACAATTAAAACTCAAAGCTGTGGCTTAGTATTTACCATCATCAACTCTGGAAAACCTTCACGCAATGAATTTAGTTTGGTCAATTTTTATTGATGATGGCACAAAAATTAATACTAAAGTAACCATTGGCATAGTAGATTGTGTGTCTACATGTTGAAATTTTGGTTCCATACAGAATCAGAAGATAACCATAGTGTTTCCATACACCCAGGGAATGGTGTTCTAGTTTTACTAAAGATTTATTTATTTATTTATGGACTTATTTAATGTGCATGAATGTTCTCTCTCTCTCTCTTTCTCTCTCTCTCTGTGTGCAAGTGCATGCGTGCATGCGTGTGCATGCGCACATGCATGTGTATTCAAGCACTAAGTGCGTGCGATGCTTGAGGAAGCCAGAAGAGGACAACATCAGGTTGTGAGCTGCCATGTGGATGCTGGAACCCAATTCTAGGGCCTGTGCAAGAGCAGTAAATGATCTTACCCACTGAACTATTGCTCTAACCCTCTGGGGGATGCTGTTCAATGCTGGCTTTAAAAAATATTGTGTAATTACATGTTCTCATAATTTGTGTATTTGTCGTAGTTATTGTGTAATTGTGCACTTTTGCTTCTCTTTTTCAGACATGAATGAATATTACAATCACTTTTTTTTCAGTTCCTCCATATTTACTGACTGCAGGGACCTCAGAGGCTTCTAAGTAATGGCAAAAGAAGGAGTAATACATATTAAGTCATAGTGGAGTTTGAAGGAGACAGAGTTATAAGCATTCATCATAAAATGCTGCTATCCGGCTGTTGCATATAATGTATTACTACATCATGTGTAACTTCTAGGACTCTGGTTGCTTACCAGACACATCTCTGCAGACTGACATAAAAGGTACCCTCCCTTTAGTAAGGGAATACCCAGAAAATGAAATAAGTTACTTGACAATTTGCCTGACAGCACTGGGTATTATTGTGGGGTGGTGGCTGAGAGGCCATCCGTGAGAAGTGTTTCATGTTTTGTCAGGCTTAGCCGAGGAGGTGCTTGTCTCTGCCTTTCAAATATGTCAAGACAAGCCAGATGGAGAGAAGAGTCAATGAAGGGAGTGAGGTCACTAAACATGCTGGGAGAATGCACCAGGTGTAAGATATGCGGTTCACAACCAGACTTGTTAATGTTAGGGTAAGAACATTAAACAAAGAAAACAAAGGATGGGTTTGTTTCTTGGGAGGTTTGTGCTAACAGAATAAGATTTCTTCCATGTGCAAAAGGAGTTAAGAAAAATAGCTCCAGCAGAGTTGTCAGGAATCAAAGAGAAGCAAGAGTATGCAGATACAGTATTTTACATAAGATTTAAAAGGAAGAGATCTTTAAACCTGAAGTAGGACAGGACAGACATTCAAAAATACTAGCAGGAAGCTGAGGCATCCTGAATACAAAATGAGGGATGCAGGAGCTGCAGTTCAAGAAAAGAAGATGTGTATCGAGATCCTCATGTACATGGAAAATTCTGGGATTTCCTCCCTTTTAAAGAATATGTATATATTTGCATAAGAATATACATATGTTGTATTTTAAAATAAAAGCAAGCCCACACATACTTGGAGAACTTTTCCACTTTTTTGAGATTGAGAGGTTTTCTTGAGACAGTAAGAGCGAATATACAAGTTAATGCCTCTTTTAATATTTCCAGTGTTCTCAGGGCTAGGGGAAATTAAACATGGATTTTCTATTAGCAGAACCAGCCAAATAAACCTATGCTAGCATAAGACAAACCTAAATGTGGTTTATTTATAAAATTAATATTACTAGAGGCTGGGGAGAAAGCTCATTTGGGCAAGATGCCTGCTATACAAGCCCGAGGATGTGATATAAAATCCCCAAAATCATTTTAAAAAGCCAGGTATGTCTGCATGTACCCATAACCACAGCATGGGAGTGAGGCAGAAATGGGCAGGACCCAGCATTTCTGGGTACAGACAGGCCCTTGGCCTATATGTTATGGCTTCTAGTTTTGTGTTTTATGGGATTCTTGAGTATTCATGTCTGCATCTATATATGTATCGTGCCATTTCTTGGGCTCTTTGTTTGTTTGTTTTGTCCTATTCTGATTTGTTTTTTTTTGTTTTATCTCATTTTATTATTATACCTTAGGTGCTTACTTGTTTTCTAATGAAAGACAGAAAGGGGGTGGATCTGAATAGGAGGGAAGGTGGGGAGGAACTGGGAGGATTAGAGGGAGGGGAAATCATCAGGATATATTGTATTAAAACATCTATTTTTAATAGAAAAAAATTTCTGTATATTAAAAATTATTAAATATTGTGAAAAGGACATTATATAAAGTATGGATTTTCTATGTTCATTAGTTGCTTGATACTTTTGTGTTTTGATTGTGTTATCCCCTTTCCTCTAGTTCTTCCTAGTTTCATCCCTTATTTTCCCACCCAACTTTGTGTCTTACTGTTTAAAAATCCTTCAGTACCAACTTATGCTGCTCAAATATCCTTGAATCTGTGGTCTTGGGTTGAAGAGGGGTCAACTTACCAGGAGGTTTGCTCTTAGAGTGAACTGACTCTTTGTCAGATGCTAACAAATGCCAGCAGGTCTCCAGCTAGTGGTCAGATGGTGGCCCCCACTCATATCTTATGCTGGCATTTTGGATGGGATAGGCTTGCCCAGGCTTTGTGCATGCTGTCTCAGTCTCTGTGAGTGCATGCATCCAGCTGTCCTGCTGTGTCCAGAGGACACCATGTTATTGTAGTCACCCACTATTTCTGCCTCTTAGACCTCCTCATTCTCTTTTTCATAATGGTCCTTGAGTCTTGGGAGGAGGGGTGCAGTATTTATTTTTAATTTAATTTTAAAATTTGTTTTGAGGATTTCATATTTGAGTACTGTATTTGCGTCGTTTCCCGCTCCCCCTATCAACAACTCCATTGTCCCAGGACTTGATCCCTCTCAAATTCATGACCTCTTCTTTAATTGTAATTGTCCTCATATGAGTCCACATGGGGTTGCTCGTATGTACACATGTTTATGGTTGACCACTTGAGATTAGATAAACTATTAAGAGATGGTCCCTAGAGAACGTTCTTTCTCTTTCTCTTAGCATCCATCAATTGCCTGTAACTCTTCATGTAGGAGTGGGACTTTGTGAGATTTTCCTCCTTCATGATGGCATTGTCAAAAGGAGAGATAAAAATGGCTATGGAAATTTTTTTAAAGAAGTATTCGACATCCTTAGCAATTCGGCAAACGCAAATTAAACTTGATTTTGAGTTTTCATCCCACCCCGGTCAGAATGTCTAAGATCAAAAGAACAACTGACAACAAAAGATGGTGAGGATGGGGGGAAGAGACAAAACTCGTTCAGTGCTGGCAGAGCTGCAAATGGTTGTGGACTCTGAAAATCAGTGTGGAAACCTTTTACAAAGCTAAAAAATAAATCTGCCATACTGTACCACTTGTGTTCAAAGGACGTGGCATTCTGCTTCACAGATACTTCTTCACTCTTGTTCTTTGCTACTTTATCAAAAATAACTGGGAACAACTTAAATGTCCTTCAGCTGGTGAATGAATAATGCAAATGTGGTGCATACATAAAATGGAATATGATTAAGCTATAAATAAAAATGAAATCATGAATTGTGATGGTAAATTGATGGAACTAAAGAATCCTATATTGAATGAGATAACCCAGGTGAATGACAAAGGTCACATGTTCTCTCTCATTTGTGTCTCCAGACTCCAAACCTTCATATGTGAGTATGCAACCTGGTGTAACTGCAGAAGCCAGGGAAGTAAAAAGAGACCATAGGTGTGTGTTTGGTAGAGAATGGGAGGTTGCTCTAGAAAGGGAGATAGTAGGACATAGGTAACAAAGAGGAAACTGGAAAGATGGGGTAAGCTTTAATTGGGGAGTAGGAGGACAATACAGAAGGAGATGGAGGGAGGAGAGATAAATAATGCTAATGATATTTAAAAAGTCACAGAGAATCACATTATTTTATGTTTACTTAAAACATAATATATAAGTGTATGTGTATACACACATGCACACATACACATATATGTATGTATATACGTGTATGTTTGTATGTATGTACATATGTATGTATGTATGTATAAATAAATTAAGCCACTTGTGATGATAACATTTTTCTTAAGAGCCATAGTTTCTCTAACAAAATACCTTATGGGTGGGAAACCTCCCTTCCAGTTTTTGTTGGTGGGGGAGGGGACCAAGAGACTCTCAAAACAATATAGGCAACCATTAGCCCTAGTTGTTCCCTGAGCTTGAAGGTAAGACCCCATTGCTGAAGACACGAGGCTTGCAAGAATGAAACAGAACTGACTTGGAAGCGTCCTCTGTGGGGACTAGGATTCATGGTGTCTGAAGATGTTCTGCAAGCTACCAAGAAAGCAACAGTAGCCCTACCCAATTGTAAAGTCTGTGAATTACAGTGTCAAGCATGGTAAGCTATCCTCAAGGTTGGGGGCACATCCAGCAGTGTCTAATAAGAATTAAGACCTGCTTGATAAGAGTGAATTCTTGTCTGGTACTGTAAATCTAGCAAATAATCTATGCTGGCGAGGTAGGTCATGGACCTCAATTTTCTAAAACAGTATGATATCTTTCTTTCGTTTTTTTCCAATTGTGGAAAAGTGTATACATTTGAAATAGCCAGCTGGACTCAGTTTAGATGGTCCCAGTTTTGTTGGCAACATCCAGAACATCATAATCGGGAGCCAACCGAACATATGCCTTCTTCTCTCCATCAGGCCTTACGAGGGTGTTGACATCCACAGTGAACACACGTTTGTCCTCTTCTGTCTTCTTCATGGCTGACTCAGTGGTCAGGGGGAATTTGATGATGGCATAGTGGTCAAGCTCATTTCTCCTGGGTGTGTTCTTTCGAGGGTATTTGGGCTGCTTCCACATCTGCAGGGTTTTGGGCCGTGGGAAGGTGGGTGATGTGTGGATCTTCTTTTTGCGTCTGTGGATACCTTTCAGCACTGCCTTCTTGGCTTTCAAGACCTTTGCTTTGGCTTCGGCTTTGGGAGGGGCAGGAGTGTCCTTCTTCACTTTCTGTGCCATCTTGGCCAAACAGTGTCATTTCTAACTGCATTCTAAGCACTTATCCACATACCCACAGGTAAATGTAGCTATCACTCTGCATCATTGAAGCTTCTTTTGAAAGCAGACAGATACTATTATGGTAATTCACAACTGGTCACAGTTGACCAGGGGGTATAGTGATATTTCATTTGTATTTTAATAGATAAGGCTTAGCTAAAGACTAGAACCTTAAAGAGCCACACTAGTCAGGCCAGGCAGTGGTGGCGCACACCTTTAATCCCAACATCCACACTAGTTTGCCATAGAGACTGAGCAGTGGTGGTTCATGCCTTTAATCCCAGCACTTGTGAAACAGAGGCAGGAAGATCTCTGTGAGCTTGAGGCCAGCCTGGTCTACAGAGTAAGATCCAGGACAGCCAAAGGTACACAGAGAAACGCTATCTCAAAAACTGAAAAATTAAGAATAAAAATAAAAGAAATAGAGTAAAAAAAAAGCCATGTAAAAATGGAAACTACACAGAGAATCTGGATATTGCATGTTATTGTGTTGTCTTTGAATTGTTTGACTGCTGAGGAAGGAGTAACAGCTGCTTAAATACATTTGATTATAAATGTTGCTGGATTAGTCCAAGCTGTAAATTTTGAAAATGCCTTGACTTCAAAATTTAAGTCAAAAGATATGTTACTTTGGAGAGGAGGTTTTGCTTTTGTTTTCACAGGAAATGAGAGGCTGTGGATTCATTTTGGGTTAAGAAAAATCAGGTTTGATTGAGGAAGACCCTCCTGAAAAATCTCTGATAGGAGTGGATGGCCCAGATGAGCCAACATTTTAGAGTAACACTTTTGCAGTTTTTTCTGTGTTCTGCATCCAGAACAGCCTCAAGACTGCTGACTGAGATGATCCGGCCTCACAGAATATTCCAGTCAGGACTTGACCATAATCTTAAATTTTTTTGGGTCCCCATAAGATTACCAGAGGCCTCAATCAGTAGGAAGTAGCCTAAAAAACTACTTCCATATTCCCCCCAAAATGAATTATGGATGTTTGTCTTTGTTTAACCTGTTGGTTACAAGTTGTTATGGGTAATGGTCAGGAAAAAAGCTAAACAAAGGGGATTAGATTCAAAGTTTTTGTTTTGAAAAGAAAAATCAGAAAATGCTGTGGGATAATGTTCTTGTACAGTGTAAAGATTTGTCACTCATATTGGTTTAATAATATACTGATTGGCTAGTATCCAGGTGGGAAATATGGGTGGAGTGACCAGACTTGGAGAATTCTGGGAAGAGGAAAGGCAGAGAGTCAGTCATCAGTCAGATGCAGAGGAAGCAAGATGAGAATGACTTACTGAGAAAAGGGTACTAAGCCATGTGGATAAACATAGACAAGAATTATGGGTGAATCTAAGTTGTAAGAGTTAGTTAGTAATAAGCCTGAGCAATAGTCCAAATGGATTATAATTAATATAAGCCTCTGTGTGTTTATTTGGAACCAAATGACTATGGGACTGGGAGTGACAGAAACTTCTGTCTACAATGGGTGCTTAACCTCAGATGACACTTCAACGAAACAACCTTTCCACCTAAGTCTGAGAATGCATTCATTATGGAAGGGGGATGGTGGAAAGATTGTAAGAGCTAGAGTACCAGGATTCTGGTTGTAGATAGTATCTTATGTGTATAAAACAGAAAGTACCTTCAAAAATTTCAAGAATATGTTCCTTGAATGATGGGAATTTTTTTACTGGCAGGTGAAGGATTTTTGATGTTTTGGTCTTTGAGAAGTTAACTTACAAAGCTTTCATTATAGATGGCTTTCACTTCCAGGTATTTCTAATTATTTTTAAAAAGCTTTTCTGTATCAACCCCCCTTTCCATTTGATTTCAGTCCTGACAAGTACCATATTGGTATTCAGAAATTCTCACTTCTGTACATTGATTTTGTATCCTGCTACTTGCCTATGATGTTTATCACACCTAAGATTTTTCTGGGGGAGTAATTAGGATTTTTTAAGTATAGTATCTTATTTTAGCTAAGATTTTGAACACCATATTCAAAGAGTGGTAGTAAGGAATAACCTTGCCTTGTTTCCAGTTTTAGAGGAAATCATTCCCCCCACTTTTGTGTAATGTTAGCTATAGAGTTGTCATATATAGTCTTCATTATGCTGAGATAGTTTTTTTTCTATTCCTAGTTTCTTCAAGGTTTTGATCATCAAGAGAGAATAAAAATTTGTTAAAGGTTTTTTCTGCATCTATTGAGATAATTACATGATTTCTGTGGTGTGTGTGTGGGGGGGGTATAGGCCATGAAAATAGAAAGGGGCCTGGGAGAAGAAGAGATGTTAAAGTGGAGGGGGAAAGAAAGGAGAGAGTAATTGAAAACATGGCAATTAAGTAAAAGGGGGGCAAAGTGGAGGAAGGTGGGGGTCTGGTAGGACGGGGAGGGAGGAACAAGTGAGGATGTGCAAATAAAAATTTGCATGTCAATTTGGAAATGAAAACGCAAACAAATTTTAAAAGTTCTTCCCTTGTGCATCACTGTAGGCTGCAGGGAACTGATGATGCCCCTAGAAGGTGCAGTCACTTCACTGAGTAATGTCTACTTACCCTAGGGCCATAAATATATAGCGCAGAACTCACGAGTTCTTCTTGACTCTTTGGCCTGGTTCTATGAATGATGCAGCCAAACCTTTAGGACAAAGTTTTCAAAATCACATCAACATCTTTCTGAGGCATAACAATCATATAATCTGTCTAAAGAATTATGTTACTATGAAAAGTGATGTCTTAAACCCCATAAATTTCTTATGTTCGAATGAGCCATTTTTGATATCCTTTACAAGCTAAAAAGTACTCAGGCCTGTTGACAAAGCAAAGAAATGGTGTCAAAAATAATTTTAAAACCTTTTGACCTATAAGGTTTAAAAGAATTAGGCACAGATTCTTTGCTTTAAGCCTCTTGGTGACAAGAAATATGGTACTCTGCCAGACGGAGTGATTGACAGCAGCGTTTGTAGTTTCAGCTGTTAATACAGTATGCTTCTTGTATATTCTGAGTGGGTAAATATAGAAGACTATTTGTCACCTGGGCTGATGGGCTAGCCATAAGCGAGACAGTGTGGTTAGGATCCCAAAGCATAAATGAGAAGTCATAAACAACACACAGTATTTATCATTTGTTCTTTCTCTTACCTCAGTAGAAATGGTTGAGTTTTAAAATAAGCACATGACTCCCTTTTTAATAATCTTTTCCAGTTACAGTTATTTGTCACATGAATGCATCAATTAAGTGTACCACAAAACTGATTAGAACGAAGGACTTATTTTAGTAGCTGCATTTATTTTTAAATATCATGATTCAAGTATCTTAAAATTTTTTCCACTCATAGGACCTATGACTAATGACATGTTTCTCCACCCAAATAAAGCTTGTTTTCAGGACCTAATTAATGCTCAGCCTTGTTGTGCGCACTCAAGCTAAGTCCAGTGGTGATTCTGAAAACTCTGCCTTGGTCAATAGCTCTCTAATAATATTGATTTCTCTTCGTACAACATTTTGAATTTGCTAAAGTGTTACAAGTGGTATAACATCATTTCAAAATGATATTGTGAATGGTTTAGTAATTAATATTTTCAAAGGATCGTGCCATTCGAGATGAAAAGATTATTAAGGTGATATTACCGAGTCTTTGGATTTAGAAAAGAAAATTTGCTTGGGGAAGCACATTATCAGCTTTGAAGTCAAGAAGCAAAATGGGCGCTTGCAGCATGCTACTCTTATCTTTATTTGCTGATAAAGAAAGAAACCAGAGGTTTCCAAAACGTTAAATGAAAAGCAGTGTCAAGGTTCATGTTACACAATCTTTACAAAAATAAAATGAAAACCAACAAACAACTCTAGACATAAAAGGATGGGAACCAAACAGAGACAATGGCGTTTATGGCATTTTATTTTAGAGCTTTAAAAATATTTCTGTTCTCAACAAAACAAAACATATGAAGTCGATTTGTTTGCATCTGTGCAATTAGCGCAGTATTATGTTCAAGTACATGAAAGTCTGTAGCCAATGTTCTATAACTGTAGCTTCATTTCATAGATGAGTGTTGGGTCGCAATAGATACAGCTTCTTTTTGAGTAGCTTATTCTGTCAATTACTATATGTGAAGGCAGTTTATATAAAATTAGAAGGAGTATATTCAGTTCTTATCTAAACTTTTTTACTTTTTGGTAAGGTTTAAAGATCTGTAGAGAGGCAAGAATACTGTCATCTTTCTTCTTTTTGGTATTCTTATTGTGACATATTTACTTTTTCATATTTATTTTTGTTTATTAATGTATTGTGAGCATTTGGGTGTTTGTTCACACACATGTACACATGCCACATGCACATGTGGACATCAGAAGGCAGCTTGCAGGAATTGTTTCTCTCCTTCCACCATGTAGGTTCTGGATATTAAATTTAATTATTCAGAGTTGGTGTCCAGTGTCATTACCCACTGAGTCCTCTCAAGGGCCCGCCATTGTGAGCTATTTGTTACTTAGCTTTACCTTCATTGATTTTAAACTTTACAAGTGAAGTAATAATTTAATATAGGACCTTAAAGATACAATATTCTAAAATAAGCATTATGTACCTTCAAACTCTGTTTCAAGAATGTATACTTACCTGGGTAAGGATTTCTGAATTGTAATTTATCCTTTTGTATAAATTATTTTCGTAGGAGGAAACAGTTCTTTTATATTCTTATCTGGAGGCATAGCACCATCATTTAGGTAGAAACAATTAAACATTTTATATTCGAATGTCATTTTTGCTTCTCCCATCTTTAGAAGAATGTTTGATTACATTGCAAGGCTAAATTGAAAGGTTGACATTAAATGCACTCTCCGTTTTGCTGAAACTTAAAACTAGAGGTTGTGTACTCTGAGGATTTCAAATGACTGAGAGCAAGTCAACAGAACTCATACAACTCAGAGATTGATTAGTTCTTTGTTTTCCAGGAGGAATCAGTGGTTAAATGTTTGTGCTCTTAGTATTTTGTCTGCTTTTCCAACTTTATGAATGAAGCCTAGAGATGTGAGGGGAGCGGGTACCAGTGTGGTGAGTGGGGCCCAGCACAGTGCCACATATCCTGTGCTGCATGACCCACTCTTGGGCCAGAATTCTCCAGCCCAGCATTTTCCTGCCCCTCTGCCACATCATTTTCCTTTACTTGATATTGTGTGTCGGTTAGAGATATAACTTTTATGTATTTAAAGCAACAAAAGTAAAGAAAATTAATTGAAAGGCCACAAATTGCAGCTTTTGTGCAGACATGGCAATGTAGATAATAAGGGAGTCACCTTTTGTCAATGCAGACAGAGTGATGGTGCAAGAGGATGAAGGGGTGTGGGATGTTTCCAACTGGGCCCCTTCTTTAGTCCTTAAGAAGAGTATAGTGGGAAATCATTTTCATCCACAGAGGATGTCTTTTAAGATAGAAGGGAATGGTGCTTTGTACTGATAAGGAATTCATTGTCTAGACAACTTAAATGAGTATAAACACAACTTACTTCAATGGCTTCTAAAAATATGATACAATTCTTCTGAAAACATTGTTGAACATGCTGTTGTGTCTGGGGTGAAAACACATACATAGGTTATCCTTTTCCATTGTAGTCACCCAGGAATCTAAGAAACGGAGTCCTAGGTCATCTCCATGAGACACAAATTGAAGCCCACCACCTAGCTTGGTAAGATGTGTTATAGCTGTTGGTGGTGGAGCCTCTTGAAAATATCTACAGGACTCTCCTGCCTTTGTCTGCTTATATGTGGTTTGGAAGAGATGTGTCCATTATGAAAATATTATAAAATTGAAAGTATGCTTACACAAATGCAAATGCTTACAATTTTGTATCAATGGAATTAAAAATTATGTATTTTTTTAAATTCAGTATGTGTGTAATGTGTGTGTGACTGCTGGCATGTGTGTACCACAGTGCCTCCGTGGAGGCTGAAGCACAGCTTTGGGAGTCTGGTCTTTCCTTCTGCCTTGTTAAGGAAGACTTCCTCTTTTTTTTTTTTTCTGCTGCTTCCTCTTGGTTCCTTAGTCCCTGAGCTTCTGGGCAGTTTTCATGTCTCTGCTTCCCATTTTGCTGTAGGAGTGGTGAGATTACATATGTGGGCGAGAGCATGCAGCTTTTTACATAGGTTCTAGAGATCAGATTCAGGTCTTCAGGTCTGGACAGTTCATGCTTTAACCCAGTGAGTCCCCTCTCTAGCCCAAACAATTGCAATTTTAAAGTATTTTTTAAAAAATTGTTATTAGATAGGACTGTATACTTAGAATTAGCAATTGTTATGATTGAATATGAACCCCCCTCCCCTCCAGGCTCTAGTGTTGAAACCTGAAGCTCCAGCTTGTTGTGATACTGGTAACTTTGGGAAGCATGGCTTGCCTGAAGGGGTTACATCCTTGATCTGTACTTCATTCTGGACAGTTCCTTCCTGTCTCTGCTTCTTAGCTGCTTTGAGGTTAGCACTTGGCTCTAATTCAGGAATCTCCATCCCTTGATGCTCAGCCTTACCTCAGGCCCATAACAATGAGGCAAGAGAACCATGGACCGATAGCTCTGAAACCAAGAGGCAAATGAAATAGTTCCTCCTATAGGTCCTTTCCTATAAGATACATTGTCACAGCAAGGAAAAATATGATGAAGACAGTGGTAGGTTAAGAGTCAATCTGCGCCTCAAGATTCCTAGCTCATTCTGTCACCTAAGTTGCAGTCTTCAGTACTGCACTGACTATACATATACTAATACTGACAAAGGAAAATAGGTCTCAGTATATGAAATACAATAATATAAAAAAGAAGTGGGGAAAAAAAGGCTCACAAATGGTCTGAGGCTACTTTCATTGAGGCCACGGTAACATCAGCATCCAGAATTATAAACATTTTTATTGATCACAAGAAATAACAAATTTTCAGTTGGGTTTTGAAATACAGTTATATGATGTTTTTCCATTTCTGTTTTGAGCCTTCAGAATTCTTTTGAAAGAACACAAAATATCTCAGTTAAGGGATTGCTATTTAAATGACCATAATTACTATTTTTTTCGTGCAAAATACGAACCCCAAAGAACAGATTCATTTTCATATTTAATAGGATCCTATACCATTAATGAACTAGGTAAAACAAATCAAAGGTAGGACCTAAATTAATTTTAATTAAAGCAAGTAATTATTGCTTTTGATAAGTGCAATTAAATGTACCTGCCACTTTACTGAAGAGGTCTGCTGTATTAGAAACTAGTAAATGGATCCACATTCATGTTATTATGTTTGCTTTTATGGATTCTCAAAGTTAGAATTGAGAATGATCCCTCGGCAGCTGAGAAATTCTAGGCATGTGGGAGGCATGGTATCCAGTTGTGAGCTCACTGTTGAGCCTAACAACCTCTGATGGTTAATTCCAAACTTGGGATCACACAGAAGGCCCTGATTAAACTCTGTGGGACACAAAACAAAACCAAGCCTAGTAAACAGGGGAAAGAGTTATGGGGGTGGGGTAGCTGGTAGGGGTGAGAAGGAAGAAGGGGAGAGTAAGAGGGGATCTAAATACACAGAGTACATGTATGAGATTTTATGAAAGAGCAAAATTTATTAATAAAAAAAATGCATCCCAGCTGAGTGCACATTGTGAGACAAACACAGCATGAAGACTAACAACCCAGTAGCCTGCTCACCAGACGAGTTGGCATTGGCTGGTGTTAACGTAATTCTGCTCTGTGTGGTGTGCTGGACATATGACCGGTGCATCTCAGAAACAGTGGAGGGCCTTATCAAGCACTGGCGAAGCATCCTCATGCAAAGGCAATGTGAAAATGACCTGAATAATCCCCTAAATTTAAACCTCAAATACAGCAGTCTTAAGCGGGAAGTTTTGTTATCCACTGCACTTGAGTGCTGAGCACCTGAAGCCAAAGACAGTCAAATAATTCCTCCTAGGTCCCAGAGTTGTATCCAAAGCCAGAATTTGGATGGCAGTGTCCTTTTTGTTTCTGGGAGGTCACCCAGCTGCTGAAGACCCCCCTTTTCTGTAAATTCGGTGAAGCAAGCCATCACAGGCTCTGAAGCGAGCTCATTCAGTGTACACATTTGCAACAAGGTTCCTTGGGTACAGCCTGGGTTAATGAAGTCTCTGGGAAATGAAATAATTTCATAGCCACACAATGTTTTCAAATCCTCCTTGAATTTTGGAAGCGTGAGAACAGTCACTGCAGCTGTGTACTTTCTGTTTGTCTTTGCTCAACTGAAGAGAAATGGGGCATTCATTTTTTTTTTTAAAGCAACGTAACTTTACTAACTCCAGTTTTCCACCTTTAAAACGTCAGCCTACTTCATGCACTCAACGCTACATCAGCTTACCCACCCTTCTCTGCTAAACTGAGGAGAATCTACTAATGCGTATGTGTTGACTGAGAGGCAGTGCCATTTCATTTTGAAGTGGATTCTCCTTTCGGCCTCAACTGTACGTGTGTATCTGTGTGCTGGGCATGCCATCAGGATCTCAGGGATAACAAGACATGCTCTTGGGCACCTCTTAGCTATTTTAAATCCCTGCATTTCTTAGCTCGCCTCTCAGTCTGCATACCAATAAAAGCCTTGTCTCTTGGTGCCAGAGTCTTCCAAGAGTAGAGTGCAGCAACCAGCTAGGGCTGGAGGAGAGTCATTTGGGGCAGACACATCACAAGAATAATAATTTCATAGGTTTCCCATCTCCAGATTAATGCCTTTTCTTTCTTCTCTCTTCTATTCATCTTCTCTCATCTTTTCATTCTTCAGACATTATGGTTGGCTGGCATCAATGAATAAGAAGCAGTCTTAGCTAATGAGGAGCTCACTGTCTGATGAGGAGACCAGCATGTCATCCATATTCCTAGCATCACTCTTAGAAGTAAATAGGAGGGTCTCTTACTCTGGCCTGTGTGCTTTAGAAAACCTCAGCTGGTCTCTCATGTGATGTGGCCCTTTCCTTGAGGAGGAGAACTGGAGAGCTAAGGGATCATAGCCTACTAGAGTTTGCAACCCCTTTAAGGGATAAGATTCTTGGAAGCTCTGATACCTGGACTTATGGCACAAGTCCACATATCTGTGCAGAAGGACGGCTCAGGGATAGCTGTTTATACATTCAGTGAGTGGAGACTGGACAGGGTTAAGATGTCTACACATGCACATAGGAAGCTATTGTGGTGATGAATAAACTAAGGGGAAGGATAGTTCATTTAGAAAGGAAGGCAATACAGTCTTGGAGCTAAGGGAGAGGTCTTCTAATTCAGATAGTTTTGCCTCAGAAGTTTGAGCTCAGGAATTTGAACTCTGAACTCATCTTTCTAGAAGATACGTTTCTTAAGGTGGAGTATGCAGCAGTTCAGCAGTTTGATTTGCAGATGAAATATTTGAGTATATAACAGATGGTTCATGGTTGCCCTAAGCCTTGCAAAAGCTGTAAGAAGGGCTACACTTGAACTTGTGTTCTGAGTCTTCCAGCCTGGCTGAACAGGGCAGCACTGGAGCTAGGTATTGGTATTTAATGATAGACATTTTGGATTCATTTAGTCAAGCTGGGTGGGTGGATAGAACAGAGAGGTGTCAGGGTAGGGCAAGGCTCTAAGCAGATTGGCCTTTTACTATATAAGCCAAGGCAGAGAAGCTACAAACTTGCATGGACCATGTTTGAGCCTTGAAGCACAAGTAAACCAGAGCTTACTAGATTATCCAACACGGAGAGTCTATCCTGAGTTTTTGGGATTGTGGAGAATCAAATAAGATTATCTATTTATCATCTATCTATCTATCTATCTATCTATCTATCTATCTATCTATCTGTTCTATCTGTAGCTATCTATCTCTATTACCTATCTTTCATGTATGAATTATCTGCTAATTTCTACCACGTATTTGTCTTTGGGTTGAGTGAGGCCTGGATTTCTCAACACTGGTTCATGCTATCTATCTATCTATCTATCTATCTATCTATCTATCTATCTATCTATCTATCTATTCTATCTATTCTATCTGTAGCTATCTATCTCTATTTCCTATCTATCATGTATGAATTATCTGCTAATTTCTTCTTTGGGTTGAGTGAGGCCTGGATTTCTCAACAGTGGTCCATGCACTCCAGTAAGATCACAGCAATTTCGGGGTCAAGGATGGTTCAAGAGTCTCCATGGGACTCATTACCTGCTATGCATGCGGAGAATGGGCTTCTGATGGTGGTTACAGTGAAGTAAAAGTATTGGGAGCTGGGTTTCTGGCTCTTCTACAGTGAGAAGCTGTACAAGCAGGAAGTGGCAGAGGATTTCTGTGCATGATTTCTGCAGGTGAAATGACTCATTTTCTTGCTCTAGAAGAACACCAGAGACCTATGAGTACAGAAACAGAGTGCTTTAGTGGTGAAATCACAGAGAACCATTGAGAATGACAGGGATTGAGGTTAGGCAGGGAAGAGGGAAACCAGGTAGGCAGTCTCAGAAGCAATGGAGGGCCTGGACTTTGAGGAAGTCAGCAAAGAAGTCTGAATGAAGGGTGTCTGGGGACGGGGCTAGTAGGTCTTGGGGGCAGAGAGTGACTGGATTTTAAGGATGTGCAGGCATCATGGCATGGCCACATTTTACAGTTTCAGGTTGTTACCATGTCAAGCTTGTTGGGCTATGTTGATACTAGTAGATAGCACTAATGTTTCACTTTCATTGTCTTATGGTTCCTTGTCTAACTTTTAGTATACATGCTAGAATTAGTGAGGGGCTTAAAATGGGAAGACTTATTTGTCATTGCTGGTTGAAGATCTAAAACCAGCCAACACAGACTTGTTTCTAATCTATAAAAAGTACATAATGTTTATCTTTGTGGTTATTGTGAACTCAAATGTATGTAAATTAAAAAACAAGTGACCAAGTGTCAGACAAGACTTGAGTGGCAAAGGCGCTCCATTACTGATCAGTGTTTGTCAACTTGACCCACACTGAAACATCTTTGAGAAGAAGGAGCCTCAGTTGAGGAATCACCTCCATCATATAGGCCTTTAGGCATGTCTGTGGGCCATTTTCCTGATTGTTGATTATTACGGGAGGGGCTAGCCTACTGTGTACAGTGCTACTCTTGATCAGGTGGTCCTGGGAGGTAGAAGGATGGGATTCTAGGAGCAAGACAGGACACAGTGTACCTCCCTGGTTTCTGTTTCATCTTCTGACTCCAGATCCTTGCGTTGAGTTCCCTCAGTGATGGAGCATAACCTGTAGGGCAAATAAAATTGCTTTATCACAGCAATAGGAGAGCAAGCTAAGATATTACCTGAGGACTGAGTATACTAGAAATAGTGTAGTATTGGTGTTTTCTCCAAATTCTAGCCTGAATTTGTCACTTAAGCAATAGACTTAAGTCTAAGTATTAGCATTTTGGGCCAATGAGAACTTTCTCCTTTTTATGGAGGTAGATATATTGAATTATAAGGGCAAAGGGAAAGTTTTAATTTTTATTGTGTTAGACTATCAGTGAGCAACTTGTGTGAGAGACTTTTCCTGGAGAGACATGACACACACGTGTCTACTCATTCCAGCAGGGAAATCACAAGAAACCAAAGGGACGATTGCACCAAAGTCCAACTTGATATAGCAGCAAGTTTTATTTTTTTATTGTAATTACTCACAGAAGCATAGCTGTGAGGTTACTTACAGGAGCCAGGATGCCATTCTGAAAAGCCCTCCCAAACATGGGGGATGACTCACAAGGATGCAACCCTGGAGCTCTCTCTTCATAGCTTACAGGCAGCTCTTCTGTCAGAGAAATCTCCTCTTGGCAGATGGGCTGTGTAGTCTCCTTCCCTAGTAATTATTTACTGCTTATGTAACATTGGGGAGGGGGCTTTAAAAATCTTGCAGGTTTCAGCTCTCCCTGAAATGTGACATCTGCTTATCTTTGTACTCTTATGAGTCCCCCATTGGCCCTGGAGGGAAGGTTTCAATATGACAAAACTTTTATAGAACGGTACTCATTAGGTACTGTCTTTTGGAGTGCTTGCAACACATTGCTAGGTATGGGTGTGTTCCCATTTTAGAGATGGGTGCACAGAAGCAAAGAGATTAAAACAGCTCAGATCTCCTAGAAGGGAAAACATGTTGGGATCTTTGACACCAGGTGGAGCTGCAGAATCTATGAAGGACTTTGGTCATAAACAAATTTTATGCATCGTCTTATGCTGAGCTCTTAGTAAAAGATGAGCAATGTGTTCATTGCAGCAGAGAATTACAATCCTGCATTAGTCATTTGGTACATGTGTAATATTGGGCAGGTCATTTACTCTCTGAACCTGAAAAAGGTCCTACTACCTCCTCTAAAGAGCTTATGGGAGAACAACATAGAACAGTATGGTTGGAAACCAGGGTCTCAGTGTCTGGCAGATAATAGGAGGCCAACACAAGGCTGGTAATGTTTATGATGACTGATGGTGCTCTTCATTGTTCTTTATTTCTTTTTAGGAATGGAATTGCTTTTAAAGTTCAAAAATATCTAGTTCTGAAAAAGTTAAAACTATTGTAAATGGCTTTTTAGTCTTATTATTTGAAGTTTTAGAAAGGAGTTCTCTAATTTTAGGTTTTCCACAGACTCAGAAGTTATTTCCAGAGAGAATGTCCTTTGGACCCACAAATCACAGATGCTTACTACAGAGGTGATGGGTTATTCTTACTACAAGAAGTATCAATTGATTTTTTAAAGTATTATTATATTTATTATTATTAAATATTAAACAATATATTTGAATATATTTTGATCATATTCTTCCCTTTCCTCAAGTCCTTTCAGATCCTCTCATCCTCTCTATAACCCAACTTTAAGTTCTTTCTCAAAACACTAACAAAAAATCAATACAACAATAACTTCCCCAAACCCCCCCCCAAAAAAAAAACAATCAAACAATTCTGGAACAGAAAATAAACCCACCAAACTGTAACCAAATAAAAGTATACACAAAAAACCCTGGAATCCATTATATGTTGGTCAACTACTCATGAACATGAGGCCTGCCCTGGAGTGGGATATACCCAGTGTCACTCAACTGGGAAAAGCTGGTTTTTCCCTCTTCCAGCAGTTCAGTAGTTAACCTTTACCCTACTGGCTATATTCCCATTAATTAATTTAAAAATATAACAAAATAAAATATAATCTGACAAAATAAACACTATCACACTGAAGTTAGACAGGACACACCAACAGAAGGGAAGGAGCCCTCGAGAGGGTGCAAGCATCAGATCAGAGACTTACTCATTCTCACACTCAGTATTTCCATAAAACCCCTAAGCTGAAGCCATAGTATATATGCTGAGGACCTGCAAGACATGTGCAGGGGCTGTGCATGCTGCCTCAGTCTCTGTGAGTTTATATGAGCTTCGCCCATGTTGATTTAGAGGGCTTTGCTTTCTTCTTGTCCTCCATCCCCTTTGGCTCTTACACTCTTTCTGCCTTCTCTTCCATGCGGTTCCCTGAACTCTAAGGAAAGGGGTTTGATGAAGACATCCCACTTAGGTTGAGTGTTCCAAGGTCTCTAACTCCCTACATAAAATCTGGCTGTGGGTCTCTACATTCGTTCCCATCTGCTGCAGACAGAAACGTCTCTGGTGATGGCCGAGCAGGACACTGATCTGTGAGTATAGCAGAATATCATCAGGAGTCATTTTTATAATGTAGTACTCAGCTTTTTAACTTGCAAGTCCAGTGTGATAAAGAACAGCAATGGCTTATGATCAAGGCCAACAGGAATTCAATAGACTGACAGCTAGATATAGCAACTGATTGTAATGAGATCGTGCAAATACAGCCTGTCATCCCCACCTTCCTCTGCTGTTCTGTTACTACATCTCAACGCGAAGGAGAATTTTTTAAAATTGTTCTTCTATCACGCAGTCTTTTGAAATTGTGAATGTACTTTTCCACGGAATGCCTCAAGCCCTCAGAGAGACACAGCAGTTGTTCTAGCAAAAGGCAAACAACACATTTCACTGGCTGGAAGTAAAACAAACACAAAAGATCCCTGCTCATGGCGATGAATGGAGCACCACGTGGCTGCCTACATTCAACTCATTGTTTAATATTAATAGTAAGCTTAGGTATGTAAAGCAAGGCTTCCTATATTCCTACATGAATGCATTAGAATCTGACATAAGTGAATCTTGAAAGGAGAGGAATTTGGTTCATTTTCCATAAGCACCCAGAAATTCAACTGCTTATGTAAGGCTTATCTTAACCGCCTAAACATAGGGAAGTCTTCAGACCTCAGGCGAGCAGGCTTGTGCGTGAGGTTGTCAGCGTTTGTGCAGCTAACTCAGACACAAATATTGAGAAAGGAGCCTCTTGCAGGCATGCTCTGTCATTTCTCGATCAAATAATCATTGTGAAGTTAAAAATGGTCCGAAGCAGAATTCTTTACCCAATTTAAGAACCAAGAATCAGTCATGTTCTACCAGCTGTCTCCATCCACACTCATGATGAATCATCATCCCGAGGTTTACAGTTAAGGAATGTCATTTTTTAAAAAAAATTTGTTGGCTGTACATATAAACTTCACAAGCACCAGGCACTGGAGAAGGCTAGTTAGCAAGGTAGAAAGTGACTCGGATTAAAATAATACAGATTTGCTCTGGTCATCTTCTAAATGTAGCTTCCTTGTAGAGCTTGATCCAAAAGTGCAGATGCTTGGGAAGGTTTCCTAAGTAGAGAAAGGCATCAAGCTGAGATGAGTGTATTTATTCCGAAGAGGTGCGATGTTGGTAGGGCTGTTAAGGACTGCTAGGGAGGCACGGAGGCCTGCAGTCTTTTCAGAGGTCTACTGATTGGCTTTGTCAAAGGCCTCATTAAACCCTACACTAGGGAAGACTACCAGATAAAGATTAATACGATGACCTCAGGGGAAAGATAGCCTTCTATGGTCAAGGTAAAGGCAAATCATAAATAAAAAGCAAACTCTAATGATTTTCAAATTATCTTGAGCAGAAAATTACATTTAATTCGATGGAAGCACCATCTTAATTTAATATGCAGAAGAGTCCCCAAAAGTGCAAATTCAGAAGGCCTAAACCTTTCACAATTTATGCAAAAGAAGCAGAAGACTGCTGATATGAGAAAGAGACATCCTCCGCACATGGTCTATACGTGGAAAAAAATTCTGATTGTATATGCACACTATGGCTAAAAACATCTGAACTTCTGTAGCTGCAAAAACAAACCATGATTGTGCATCAGGGAAGTGCATGATTCTTGGAGTGTTCTAATTAGCAGTGGGCTACAAGTCTGTGGTTGACTTGTTTGCAATTTCATTTCATCTTTTGTATGTTTCCATTTCTTTTTTTCAGATTTGTATATACCACGTAAATAACTTGTCCTTATTTATGTTATCCAGTAACTTTTTCTTCCTGAAATAGGAAAATATAGGCAGGTTCTTTGTTTTGGAAGGTCTTCAATACACTGAGTGTTTACTATCAGGAAGAAGAAAGGATGGAGTAACAGCATTAGTGTATTACGACATAAAGCTGACAAATTCATTAAATATATTCTTGAAGATAATGACTTGCAATGCACAAAGATGTCTTCAATTTTCTTGATACTTAGATTCATTGAGGTTTTTGTTTCAAAGATTTCCTGGACCTGCCTCATGATCTGCTTAATCTGTGTCTTGAGGGGAGACATTTAGCAACAATAGTCAAAAGACTATTATTCTTCTAATCAGTTTGTTTGATTATCATAGAATTAGTACAACATTCTCAGAGACTGCTGCTCTTTGGGCTGAAAAATGGAAATGCTCATTATGGTTTCATGTGCTCTTGATTTGGGTTGGCTTTGTTTCTTAGGACTTACTGGTTGTATGGTTGAAGTTTAGCTGACAACTATTTCGTGGTTGCAAGTTAGGCCCTTTACTTAGTTATTACTTGTGCTATTAACCCTAATACCTTTACCTCTTGACTTGTCAAAAGTAAGGAAGAAAAATTAAAGATCCAAGCTGGCAAGATGACTCAGTGGATAGAAGCACTTACCTTTATGCCTGAAAACTCTAGCTGGACTCCCAGAGACCCAAAACTGGAGAGGATTGACTCCTAGAAAGTGTCCATCTGACCTCTACACCCATGCTGTGTCATGAATGTTGATTCTTCCACCAAATAAAAAAATACATGTGAAAAATGAAAGGTACAATCAACAAATAAGTCAAGAAAAATGTGGGGGATACAAACCCCACTGAAGACTTTTAAAACGACAATTATCTATTTAAAAATAGGATTATAGATCCTAAGAATAGAGATGCTATCATCTTTCTTTTGTAAAATGATATCATAAATATTTCTAAATTCAAAATAAAAAATGAATTTAAAGATTCATTGCTTAAAAATGAAAGATAATCTAAAAGAATGTACAAGTATTCACAATCTGATTATTTTTACACACAGGGAGATAAGGTTCAATTAAACTAACATTTATAGTAGAAGAAACAAGATGAGGATTGTAAAAAGGGAAATTACGACTTAATTGCTTAATTTTCTACTAATTAACTTTCTGGCATATGGGCTAGACTGCTTATTATCTTGTTGCTGCAACAAAATGCCCAACCAAGAGCAATTTAAAGAAGAAAAGGCTAATTTTGAAGCCAGGCAGTGTTGGCACA
>PVIU01005206.1:36705-116610 GCA_004026605.1 Ondatra zibethicus
GAAGAAGAAGAAGAAGAAGAAGAAGAAGAAGAAGAAGAAGAAGAAGAAGAAGAAGAAGAAGAAGAAGAAGAAGAAGAAGAAGAAGAAGAAGAAGAAGAGGCTAATTTTGATGGACAGTTTGGACCAAGAGCTTGAGACAGTTGGTCACATTGCATCCACAGTCAGGAAGCAGAGAGAGATGACTATTGATGCTCTCTCTCTCCTTCCTTCTCTCTCCCTGATGGAGGAAATTATCAGCCAATCACATCCAGTTAGGGTGTGGCTACCTGAACCCCTAGTTAGATAAATGGAGAGAACACAGGTGTGCTCTCTCTCTCTCCATGTGGTGTCTTCAGACCTCCGGACCTCTCATCCTTGTAACGCAAGCTTCCCCCCTTTTCAGTCATTAAAAATAACCATTCCTATTGAGCTGGCTTGGTTTGTTATTTGTGCCTACCCAATTCCCTAACAGAAAAGACTTGAGTAATTTGGTACCTAGAAATTCAAAGTAAATGGCAACTAAAATTTGAGCTTTGCATTTCCTTGGTGACACCCAGGTGTATTAAGCCCAATCTGACAACTTGATAAAAGCAATTATTAGATATCATTTTATTCAGTAATAAATAATTGATCATTTTTTAAACGGGTTGCTCTTGTTTAAAGTAGATGTTATGTTTTAATTTTTTATTTTATTTTTATTAAGGATCTAATTTTTTATTATTTTAAATTATGTGTATGTGTCTGCACATGAGTGTGTGCAGATGTCAGAGGTATTGGGTCTCCCAAGAGTCATAGGTACCTCTTTGTCATGAACACTGGGGCCCAAACTGAGGTCCTCTTCAACTGCAGCAAATGCTCAGTCCCTCTCTAATTCCAAGCCTATTGTTAAGAGAAAACCAAGAGCTTCTGTCTCATGTCAAGAGCCATGATATGGGACAGAAGGAAAAAATAATTTATAAAACTTCTTTGCCTTTCTTCATATCTATTTCTGTCTTTATCATACCTTTCATTGAATATGTATGTATGTCTATATAAATAATGCTTAAGTTTTCCATAATAAACAATAAATTTTCCTGCAGTAATCTTTGAAATTTTCAGGAAGAAGATGGGGCCCCATAACAACAACTCCACCTGGTTACTATGACATCATGATGCTGATAGCGCTACTACAAGACCTGTTTGGATACCAGCTGTACAGGATGGTTCCAACTTGGTTAGCTTACATGGTGCACTTCTTTTACAACATTCTGACCAGACCTCCATGAAATACTCAGAGACTATTTGCAATTTTACCAGGCCAAATATTAATCTGGTAATTTAACCATCATTTATTTTACCAGGATCCCCTAGAAAGAACGTCGCCCCAATGACAGCTGGAAGTAACTTTAGAGGATGACGTCCCCTTTCCCAGCAAACTTTGCCCTCAGGCTTAGGGACATTATTTAGGGGTTGATTATAATTGGTATATGGTTGAGGGATGGGGGAGGAATTTTATAGGCTCATGGATCTTGCAAAAAAAGAGGGATACTTGGATGATGGGATAATAGATTGTATTTATGAGTTATTGTTTTTAGACAATTACATTGGTATAGATTTTTGTATATTGATAAAAAGTTAAATTATATTGAATATTGTATGCATGTATGCTTCTACCTCTGTTTGAAACATTGTTTATGTATTGATATATATATATTTATCATACTGCAATGTACATTACTACCTCTGATTAAGATACTTATACATTGTTTATATTTGAAAGTCATTGTCATCATTTATTGCACAGTTGTTTATTGTTTTAGCCTTTAAGTTAGATAGTTACTGAGAATTATAGATCAATAGTCATCTATGTTTGTTATATTTATAAATAGACTAATCAGGTTCCTTAGATACATAGAGATTATATTCAGTATAGATAGATAATCTTCAACATCTTCAAGGAGCTGTAGAAAATGACCTTTAATCTAATTTAGAGTTTTGTAGTTTTGTGACAATGAGACACAATCACTCCTGACAACACCAATCTATTGCCGAGAGAATGTCGAGCACCAGAGACACTCCACCTGGAGCCTTTCTTCTTGGCAGAACTGGTCTTTGGGCAAAGAAATGCCCATACCTCAACCACTGACAGAGATACAGAGTATCCGTAAATGGATAAAACAGAACTGTCATATCCTGTCAAGACAGGGTAAGATAGTTTTGAAAAGTTTCTTGCCTTTGAAAATGGTATGTCAGTTATTTTAGGCCTTAGACAAAGTTGGTCGCTGCAACATTGCAAATGAGACTTTGGGTGATTGCCCAGGTAGTCAGTTGTCTCTGTCATTTGTTGCACATTTTGGAAGTTTCCCGATTACAATTCCTGTCCACTCAAGTAATATTGTTTCCCTTCTCAGATCTTTGATGGAGTTGAAGATTAAATAATTATAGTTACCTTCCTCACAATTTAGCCAAGCTTAATTTCAATGCAATAGTTAGACTCCTTAAAATAGAATGTTTAGTAAAACTTTTGTTATGCATTCCTTGCTTAATATTGTTTATTGTTTGTGATTTTATATTTGGTATCTGTTCCTATTGTATATAGCTGTGTTGGGTTTGGATCGATCTTACTTAGACTAAAGGGGGAGATGATGGGGGAAATTATCAGCCAATCACATCCAGTTGGGGTGGGCTACCTGAACCCCTAGTTAGATAAACGGAGAGAACACAGGTGTGCTCTCTCTCTCCATGCGGTGTCTTTGGACCTCCGGACCTCTCATCCTTGTAACGTGAGTTCCCCCCCTTTTCAGTCATTAGAAATAACCATTCCTATTGAGCTGGCTTGGTTAGTTATTTGTGCCGACCCAATTCCCTAACATCTCCCTCCCTCTTTTGTACTCTGTCTGGGACCACACATTTAGTGTGGCTCTCCCAACTCAACTCACCTAATGTAGAAACTCCCTCACAGACATGGCCAGAAGTTTGCTGTTTGGTGATTTTAGATTGTGCCAAATTAACAATATTAACCATCACATAGGTTGGCAGGATGAGCCTGTTCTTTTTTTTGGGGGGGGCTTGTGGAGAGCCTTGTATAAATCTTCCTTATTTGAAATATCTTCTATGGCATAATATTAATGTATCTTCCTTATCAAATTCTTTGAGCCCTTTGAGACAAAGATAATGTTTTCTTTCCTTTTCTTGTTATACACTAACATCAGTGACCATAAAGCAATAGCAAATTATTATAAAAATGATTGGCAGATTGGATCAAAGAAAGCATGGTGCTTATCTGTAAGGCTATTCATACAGATGCAAATAGAAGAATAATTGTTTTGTGTAATTGATATCAGCTTTATTATTTAAGCTGCAGGCAGTTAATAATTTAGAAACCTCTGTAGTTTTCAGATCAAATTTATTCAGTAACGTGTAGCAGTAATTAAAATATTTAAAGGCATCAAGCACTGGGCTTTTCAACTTGGCATATGCTGAGTATCATCAAAATAAATTGTGGGGCTAAGAAGACAGCTCAGTCACTAAGTAAAGTGCTTGCCTTGAAAGCTCAAGGAGCTGAGTTTGATCCCCAGTGCCTACGTAAAGAAAGCCAGATGTGGTGGCATTCACTTGTTAACCCAGCCAAAGGGAGATGGAGACAGAACGATAATCTAGCACCCTCACTGAATTCTTCACCAGGAGACAGTCTTTCTCAAGAAAGAGGGAGACCTCACCTGAGAAATTACACCTAAGATTGGATTGTTCTCTTGTCTCCATATGCTTCCACATATACATGGATAGGCGTGCACACAATAAGATAAATTAGAAAATTCCAGAGTTGAGCAGGCATTACAGACATTTTATCACGGGGATTTTCTTATTTTCACAAAGAAGTCTTCCTCTTGGCACGGAGACCTCTCCCTCTTAGTGCCATGACGCTAAAGCTGCTGGTCTGGAAGAAGACACTTTTATCGTTTTACAGAATGCCCAAACTAACAAGAACCCTGCAATAGTTGAGAGGAATCTGCCATAAGAGCAACTAAGCAAGTCAATTTCTTTCAGTTTGGAACAAAAAAGGATATGATTCTCACATCCAAACATAGCAAAGTCATATTTTCAAGTTTTGAAAAAAGAGACTTTTTGAGGAAGGGCAGTTTCAAGTTAAACAGGAATAATATTTTGTATACCAGTCTGATATTATATGTTGATAGTATTATTGTTTCTATTACTGTCAGCCACATACAATATAGGGAAAGAAGACTTTTGAGGAGATGTGGATTGCTGCAACAGAAATGCAAGATTTATCCTTTATTCTTGACCCACAGTTACAGTGATGAGACCCTGTTTAACAATAGACACCAGTTGCCATTGTAAAAGTTCTTGCTGTCCGGTTCCTTTTTCAAAAATTTTAGGAAAGTCAGATCATAGCTGGAATTTGTTAGACACAATCTGAAATCGGTAATAGAAAGCAAATAAATCCTATCTTTAACAAGTAATTTATTCTAGACATTCGCATGAAAAATTAGGGGGTGAAGTGGCATTTCCATGAAAAATGAAGAACTGTTGCCTAATTGCTCACAGAAAAGGTGTGGTCCTGAGCAAGTCCCTTCCTGGCCATCTTAGAAACATCAGCAGTGCAAAGAAGGCCAAGCTCTGTGACCCTGGTTCATACCATGGAGCTTAGAGAAGAATCATGCAAAGAACGTCTCATTTTAATATGTAAGCGGCGACTGCTAGTCTGTCATTTTTAATAAATAAAGGCCGGCTGGAGTCCTTATCACCAAATTCTTACTCAGAACCTTCTCTTTCTGTGTCCAGTTATTTCAGAGTTACTGCCAGAAGACAACTTGTTCTCCCAACACACACGCACAGGCACACGCATACACATGCATGCAGGCACGGACGCATGCATGCAAGTTAAGGGCTTAAGTTTGTGTGAGATCAAGGAGGAAAACATGGAACATAAAAGGGAAGCAAATTCATCTACTTAAAGTTTTTTCAAAGCTAGTAGTGCTGGGAGGTGCAGGTCATTTCACATTGAGCACGTTGGGAAGGGAGACTTTCACATAGATTAGATATTTCAGACTTGTATTAGCTCTTCTTCAATTTTTTTTGTGGTACAAAATACAGAAAATATAAAAGCTATGCAAATACAGTTATTTAAACACCTCTGCTACAAAGGACCATTCGCACATTTTCATGCTTATGAAACTAAGCCAGTGACATCTGGTGTTGGTGAAATATTCCATTTGGGCCAAACTAGGTACCATGACAAAACTGTTAACAGATTTGGTCATTAAGTGCAGGTCAGGTTTCCTATTTTTGTTTGAACTGGGCCTGGAAAATAAAGGAGAGGGTAATAATTTGTTGAATTGCTAAGTGTATACTATGGCAAATATGTATGGCATTTGAAGTTGTAAACATGGATGATTGTGTGGGTGCCATCCCTCAGTGAATGGATTTCAGAGACTTGAGTTCAAGTAATAACCGTGTTGTGAATGCAATGTGTGTTCTGTACTTAATCACCTCTCCTAATAAAAACACAGTAAGTAGGATTAATAGTCATAGATTAAGAGGGTCCATTACCAGCAAGTTTCACACTGCAAAATGACACACAATGCATTCCACTTCTCCCAAGAAACTTCAATTATAAATGGAAATTATATGGACAGACAGCAGAGCTTGCTAAACTTTGAGTATTAATTCAGTGATTTATATATTAAAGGAAGTATGCCAACCACAATGTTAGTTTGCAAGCTTCATATTTTGATTTTTTTCTTTCTTTCTAGGCTGATTCTGTTAAATATCTGTCCATCCCCTTCTTTGTTAGAAAATATGTGAACTCAAAAACAGTAAATACAAAATTTATCCCTTGTAGATACCATTTCCAGGAATAATCAAAGGTTTGAGATGGCTGAAAGCTTTCATCAGCCTCTGGGCTCTCAGAAGGTCTTATTTGTGCAACACTGAGTTTTGTCTTTCAAGTAGTTGTGATGCTTGAGCAGAGTGGGCTGACTTCAATAAAACATGCACTTTGTCAACTGAATTTCATCTGACTGCTGATTATACTCAACTCAGGATGTATTTTCTCATATGCTGTCTAGTTTTAAGTTTGTTAAATGGGTCAATGTGTGTGCACACATATGTAATTGTGTATGCTCCACCATTAGTTGAAGATCTGGAAAATGATGGGATAGTATATTTGGAATGGAAGATGCAGACTAGTAGGGACTACAACAACAGGTGATGTTTCTTGAGAATCGAAGTTACTTTTCTGTTGCTGTGAGAAAACACCATGACCAAGAACAACTTGAGGAGGAAAGGAAAGGGTTTATTTTGGCTCAATGTTCCAGGCAACAGTCCATCACTGAGGGAACTCGGGGCAGGAACTCAAGGCAGAAACTGATGTTGAGGCCATGGAGAAAGGCTACTAATTGCCTTGCTTGTTTTGGTTTGCTCAGCTTTCTTTTCTTTTCAATCCTGCTTCTAAATTCTTTTTTTAATTTTTTATTGAGCTATATATTTTTCTCCACTCCCCTTTCTTTCTCCTCCCACCTCTTATACCCTTTCCCATTATCCCCATGCTCCCAATTTACTCAGGAGATCTTTTCTTATTTTACTTCCCATGTAAGATTAGATCCATGTATGTCTCTTTTAGGGTCCTCTTTGTTGTCTAGATTCTCTGGGATTGTTAACTGCAGACTAAAAGCCACTTATGAGTGAGTACATATTATATTTGTCTTTCTGGGTCTGGGTTACCTCACTCAATCTTTTAGGTCCATCCATTTGTCCACAAATTTAAGATGTCATTATCTTTTCCCACTGTGTAGTACTTCATTGTGTAAATGTACCACATCTTCTTTATCCATTTTTTGGTCTAGGGGCATTTAGGTTGTTTCCAGGTTTTCAGCCAGCTTTCTTATATACCTCAGGACCAACCTACCAAAGAACGGCACCACCCACAATGGGTTGGACACTTCCACTTCAATCACTAATTAATAAAATGGCTCACAAACTTGCCTACAGGCCAATCCTTTGTAGGTATTTTCTCAAGTGAGTTCCCTCTTCCCAGATGACTCTAACTTGTTTCAAGTTGAAAGCAATTTAGTCAAGTCATAGAGTATTTTTGCATTTTAGAAAATTGTCACATGTAACATCTATATCATCTTCAGCGATGTCGAGAATTCAATCTTATCTTCATTGTATAAATAACAAAGACATAGCCCAGTGAATTTAAATGATCTGCTCCCTTTCTACATCTCAGAACCTTTACATTAGTTCATCTCTTAAGCTTCCTTTTTTCTGCCTTCTACAATCTCTTCTTCCTTAACTGGGCTATCGATTCAACATAAACTTTCAGAGGACAAGAGATTTCCATCTCTGTTCAACTTTGTACATACTTCAGTTCATAGAATAACTCCCAGCATGCAAAAATCTTAGTAAATGCTGGATAAAAGAATAAATGAATTGGCAGCATCTGGGAGTTGTGAGGATCAGACACACATAGTTCACACTTCTGGCCTAGTTTAACTTGCATCCTGAGACCTTAACTCTTAGCTGGGTAGACTGAAGATGCTGTGTGCTCATTTCTTATCTCTGCAGCCTTTACTGCTCTCTTCCTACCCTCCATACTCCTCTCTCCACAGTTTAGCAGCTTGTCCTTGCTCTGATGCTCCTGACTGGAGAGGATAGTGTTGCTCAGTTTCACAAATCCCAGCCCTTTCAGCTTTTGATGTCCCCTGTTCACTTCAGTGTGCTGTTTTTCTCCGACGCAGATAGTAATATCCTTTTGGATGGCAACAAGTGGAAACAGTAAAACTTAACTTCCATCTTGAAACTGTGGCATTGGCTTTAAAAAGCCTTTTATGACATTACAAGAAGTCAACAAAAGCCGCTCCTACCTGAGTGACATTTGAGAAGATCAAACTAAGAATTTGCCTTTTTGTTAACTAAGATTTTATATTAATATTTTAGCATTTATATTTTACAGAAGTTTTACATAAATTGTCTGGTGTGATGGCTTGAAAGAAAATGGTTCCCATAGGGAGTGGTACTGTTAGGAGGTGTGGCTTGTCGGAGTGAGTATGACCTTGATGGAGGAAGTGTGCCTCTGTGGGGGTGGGTTTTGAGGTTTCCTATGCTCAAACTATGCCTAATGTCATGATTCGCTTTCTGTTGCCTGTAGATCAAGACGTGGAACTCTCAGGTCCTTCTCTGGCACCATGTCTGTCTTCACGCCACTAAGTCCCATTATGGTGATAAGGGACTAAAGTATTGAATCTGCAAGCTAGCCGCAATTAAGTGTTTTCCTTTATGAGAGTTGTCATGGTTCACAGCAATTAAACTCCAACAAAGACAGAAGTTGGTACCAGGGACTAGGATATTGCTGTGACAGATCTGACTATGGTTTTGTTTGGAGAAATTTGGACTTTGGTGCTTTAGGTTAGGAAAGCAGTGGAATGCTTTAAACACTGCTTAATGGGCCATACCAGTAGCAGCATTATGATATGGCTACAGGCCTATGGGGGTCAGCCAGTGGAATGTGGTGGTTTGAAAGAAAATAGCCCCCAAAGGGAGTGGCACTGGTGGGAGGTACAGCTTTGTTGGAGTGGGTATAACCTTGTTGGAGAAGTGTGTCACTGTGGGGGTGGGCTTTGAGGTCTTCTATGCTCAAGCTATGCCCCAGTGTCACAGTTCACTTCCTGTTGTGTGTGGATCAAGATGTAGAACTCTCAATTCCTTTCCCAGTACCATGTCTCCCTATATATCTCCATGTTCCACCATGATGAGAATGGACTAAACCTCTGAAGCGATAAGCCAGCCCCAATTAAATGTTTTCCTTTATGAGAGTCGCCATGATCATGATGTCTCTTCACAGCAATAGAAACTCTAACTAAGACAGCTTGGTTGATCCATAGATGGTAAGAGGATGGGTGCAGGTTGAAATAACTTGGTGCTTCTCAGTGAGTTTCTTGGTTGTGCTGGATCTCCATCTCTCAAGGTATAAAATAGAGTATAAGCATACTCTGCACACAATTGCTGGGGAAGCCAGGGAAATGATGGGTGTGGTCAAACTCCTTGACGTAGCATTCAACAGCCCAGTATACCTTCTCCCTGGCTACTTGTGAACAGCTGTATGCTGCATAATTGGGTACAGCAGCTGGAAGCAAACTTACAGCACACAACCCCACAATGATTCATCCCAAGTCTACGCCAGTGCATGCTGCAGTTTTTGCTACCAATGTTGGAGGGGATGCTTAGGGCATCGCTGTGTACAACCTGGACATGCTGGGGAAGGAAGGTGCTCTGTGGCACACCCCTCAAAATTAGAAAATGGGAACAAGGAATAAATCATCCTGTTCTCTCCTTATGGACAGACAGGTACAAAGCTTTCAGCCGGATGAAGCAATGAGATGTAGTTATGAGTTACACTTAGTAGCAATCAGCCTATGATTAGCTTTTCTGTCTTTACTTCCTAATATTCCTTGTCCCTCACTGTTGATCCCTGGGATTGCACTCCTTAATAAAACAGCAGCTTCCAAACCTTTCCCTGGGCTCTGCTTTCTGACGGAACAGAAGGTGCTTAATTCAGGGACTGGCTTCTGTTTATTTTGGGTATTAGAATCCAGAGATAATTTGTTAATGAGTGCCAATGCTAAAAACAATGGTTATAGGCAGAATTTTGTTGAGCTGGATAATTTTCATTTCCCAGACTCCATAATCACTTTTAAGAGGTAATACAATTTCACATAAATGACCTTAAGTAATGTTATATACTTGAATAAATTTTAATCTGATAGGAAACTTTCAGGGATATCTTAAAAATGAAAACTTACTGGTGACTTGTGGCATTTTATTTAGCTAAGGCATGTCAGAAACCTTACTGAGTCATGGGTGTGGTCATGGCTTTCTAGACATGCCACACCAGTCGAAAGTATCTGACCAGTGAACTGTCTTCCTAGAGTGCTATGTGCATGTCTGTTTGAGCTTCCATTGTGGGATATGAAGAGGAATCCCAGCCAGCAGGGCAATTCAGTGAATCTCCCTGATGGGTACTACCTGGGAATTGCTATCTTTCATTTATACATGTGCTTATCAGTAAGTGTTCAGGTTGGAGTGTTTGAATAAAGCAGTTGATGGTTTTGTCCTACTCCCAGATCTGCATTTAGAGATTGAAAGTGAAGGTCATGTCTTTTAGGACTCTGGACAGTCACATATTGTCCTGAGTTAATATAGCTCAACTGGAGAAATTCATCTGGAAACCAGACCAGGAGCCAACTTGCTGTTTGTATTCACTTAAGCATTGGGGTATCTTCCATTCTGATCAGATAGCCACCAACATTTTTCTTCTGAAATGTTGTTTCCATTTAAAGGACATATACCAGGTTGGAGAAATGGCTCAGCAGTTAAGATCACTTTGTCACACTTGTGGAGAACCTGGGCTCGGTCCCAAATGGTGGCTTACAACAATAGTTCCAGGGGATCCAACCCCTTTTGCTGATCTTCACCAGCACCAGGAACGTGTTGGTGAACACTCAGGCAAATCCATCGTATATGTAATAAATAAATAAATAAATAAATCTAAAGATATTTTAAAGGCCATTCCATACACTTTTTCTCTATTCTGAAGTGACACTGAAGAATTCATTAACATTCAAGTGACATTATATTGCTTGGTTTTACTATAAGGATTTCCCATTTACTTCAGAGGTAGTTTTTTTTTCTTCTTCAACAATGCTGTTCTATTACAGTGATCATACAATTTCTTCTCTGTTCTACAAACTGCTTAAAGTAGTGCCTACTGTGAGCTCATTATGTTCATTTCCTTTTTACAAAGTTCTAATGAAGACATTTTTGTTTTTCTAAATGGAAGAACAGGCTCATGTCTCAATATTCCCCTCACGGAAGATACATAATTAGTTGCATCTCAATGCTAAAGGAGTGTAAGCTGTTGTTTGGGAGTACAGTCACTGTACGTTAAAGTCCTGTTACAAAGTGCAGAGAGGACACTGGTCCAGGGAGACGAGGAGGGGCTGAGTGTTGTCAGTGACCGTAAAGGAATAAAGCCACGCTGATGCAGGCAACAGCAAGGCTGCCAAAGCTGAGAAGTACCTGGCTGGGTTTTAAAGGACAGGAATACAATACTCTTACTAAGACACACTTTATAGAGTCCGATTCACAGCCAAGGAAAACAGCTTTTGGAGCTTTCGGGTGCCCATAAACAGCTAGATGAATGCAAGGAAGCCAAAACCAGGGATAAGTGGGGTATTTAAATGCTCAGCTTGCTCAGCTGCCACAGAGTCCTCCCTTCACACAGATGCACCGGCATGGGAGAATGAGCAACACCCTACATGTGTGATTTATGAAACTTCTATATATGAGGGCTAGGCAGGGAAAGTGAGCAGAGCACTCTGCCTGCCATTTGTTCTATGATAACTTAGGAGAAAAGCAATCTGGCCCACTTTTCCAAGGTGATCGCACAGCATGATGGTAAAGAGAGGAGGTAGGTCCAGTACTGACCCCAAGATAATGGTCACTCAAGTGCTAGGTGACAATTGCCAGTGGATAAACCGGTTCAAGTATTTCCTTAGCCAAGATGCTGTATATACTTGGCCAAGAGAAAAGGGCATGCGGTGGTAAGTTGCAAAGTGATAAAAAACAGGCATGAGTGGAGAAAGTATTTTATCAAGAAAGATAAAATAGAGAAATTCTATGCCTATGATAACAGGACAACGCAGAAAATTTTATAGAAAAACTTTGTAATGGTGCCAACAATTTAGGCAAGACGAGTGAAGCGCAAATGGGTTGTATTTCAAACACATCCCGTCCCAGTGAGCGGCGGTCACGTTTTACTACCCCAGTCACATTTCTTGACTGAAGCAATAAAATTTGCAAAATTCAAAGAAAAACATGGGATTTATATCTTTCTTTTTAGCTTTAGATTTGAAATGGATTTTATGGTTAACCATTCAATAAAAAGTTTTTGAGATGTTTTGAGTCATTTATAGCTTTTAGGAAGCCACACTGTTTATAAGCAGGGGGTTCCCTGTGGCTGTCAGGCTGTCTGGATAATCCTCACATGTTTTCAATGGCAAGATCTTGTGCTGGGATACTTCAATAGCTGTTGTATTTAAATACTTCATAGTGATTAGAATGGTCTAGTAAGACTTCATGGACCATAAAGTGTGAATGTGTTTTTGTGAGTCAGAGACTTGCTTCTATACGGTAAGTGACTCCTACTTTTAATTATTTAATTTGACTTGAATTCTGATATTAGAACTCAAATTGGTACAAGATTGGGTAAACATGAGTTGAAATTATTTTCTCTAAGTCTTTCCTTGTCTTTCTTTTGTCCACTCTAGAGTACTTTGGTCAAAGAAGGGAGCTAAAAGGAACTTGGATTCTGGTTAGTCAGTGGGACATTAGTTTTTCTATCTTTGCAGGTTTTAAATAAACTTTATTTAAAGTTTAACATTATGTAAGACATCTAAACTCAGAGGATCATTGCATTTCACAGTGATTTGCCACCATTTCTTTGTAGGCTGAAAAGACTGGTGAAACGTAAATTACCAGGAGCAGCAGCAGCAGCAGAAGCAACAAAAACAACAACAGAATTTGTCAGTGTCTTTAGAAGGGTTTTCTGACTTCAAACTGCTGTCATTGTTTAAGGAATAAGTCTGGGGTTGGCATGTTTTCCTAAGTAGCTATTACCCGTTAATCAGAACTGTGCAGGAGAACTTGCGCTGGCGTTGCTCTCTGCGCGCATGCGCCAGCGTCTTCCGAGTTCTTCAGGAAGAGCCCGTGGTCAACACAGATGTCTCTAGTTGGTCATTCGCTTCTGTGTGAAGTTGTTCTGAAACGAAAGCCAAAGCGCACTGTCCCTGCCCGTGATAATAAACATGCCAAAGTTTTATTTGCACTTGACGTGTAAAATTTTGTCTTTCAAATGGACTAAGTAGAATAATATGAAATTGCAATTTGTGCAGCATTAAGTGATCTGTACATGCGCCGAGGAAAAGATTAATGTTAATTCAAAAACTTGAAAGCTTCTCAGCTTTTATTAGACTTGAGGAGAATCTAGTATTCTCTTCTGACTCGGAAGTGAACTAACTACTCTAAGTTATGTAGGAATACATACATCCATCTAATTTCACATAACGTGTAAATTAGAAGTCTTGGGAAATCTGAAAATTGCCACAGGTCAATGTGAACTGCACCTGACACCAGCTGTTCCGTGTATTTGCAGGTATACCTGCTTATCACACCCTCTGTCTTTTACTTTCTTACTTCTCCACTATTTTCAGTGGCCTCAGGCACGGTCACATACCATGCTGGGCTGCAGAAGGGGCAGCGTTCCTGAGAGGCCATTTTAGCTGTTCAAGAACCTTAGTCTCCTCATCAGGGCAGCAAATGAGCTGAGTTGGAAATATTTCCAAGCAAGGATTTCTAAAAGGGCAGAGCTGTCTGTTAGAGGGGAAGATAAATACGAGAGCAGATTTGCTGACCCAGTGAGTGCTGACCCTGCCAGAGATTAGTTTCTGTAAGAATGAAATCTTGACAACGTTATAGCTGTGTTTAGAGCAAGGAAATAAATGTCAAAAAGGTCCTTTTGAAGTTGGGGCTTTCTTTTCCTAGCTTTAGAATCAAGCACTTTTTGAGGGATGCCGACAGTAGAATTGTTGCCGAAGCCAAGATGAAACACTTGCCCTGCTTTTAATGAGTGGCGGTGTTTGATAGTTTTCCCTCGGTGGGACATAGTTGCTAAGGTTGGGTGCTTGGATTCTGAATGTCTTCTACTCTGTCTCCTCTCTGTTCACAATCCAATTATTGGAAATATTTATGCCTTGCTCAGTGAGTACCCATCACTCACATGAGGTCATTTCATCTTATAGTAGTATTAGAGATCTATTATGATTATGATGGTTATTGTGATTATTATTATTTTGCCAATCATTAAAAAAATTAATTATATTTCAAACTAGGATTGTTAATGCACACGATATTTGTCTTTCTTTATGCTTTTGTCCCTCAGCCACAGTGAAGATTTTTTTATTTAGAAATGCCAGGAAATTTTTAGAATTTCGTCTTCTGTAGTCAAAATTTCAGGGATGGAATCTGGTCTTATGTATTTGTATTTGGATCTTAAAGCTCATGCTTTGGCAGGATATTGCTATTGCTGCTGGTTGACTATCATAACTAACTGGTAAGATCCTGCTGCTGAAGACACTGTACACTTTGCCCGACATAGCAAAATCAAGAGGAAACTTAACTGGAGACGTTCTCTCTGTTGGTTAGGTTCTGTGGTGCTGGAAAGTGCTCTGCAGGGTGCTAGAGGAGAAAAGCTGCTAACGGACTCAATCATACAAAAGCAACCTGCCTGGCAAGATGATGTGGCTAACAGTGACATTACTGATATGGAGGTAACTAGTCATTGATTTTTAATTGGATTTAGATATGCTCCACAGCAGATAATTCATGCTTGGTATAGCGAGCCTTGTCAAAAGCCCATGGCTGAAGAAATCAGGAAGCCTAAGAGGGAACCTGCTACTTGCTACTGTTATTTTACTAAGGGTACATAGTGTCAAACTGCCATCTAAATATTTTTGTTTAGACCTATATTAGTGCTACCATTAATTAGCAGCAGACAATCATACTGAGCAAATGGCTAAGGATAAGTGACCATTGAGGGCTCATCCCCAAATAGGACAACTATTAAATCCTGCCCCTCCTTGCTTCCCCAGGGCTCAAAGAATATTGTGAAAGAGGGATTGGTAAAAGAAGGTAAAAGCCACTGGATTTTGAGGAATGCTATGATATTGTGTTTTCTCGATATAGAATGGTCGTTGGACTCATGAGTTCATGGCAGCTGTGATTCTTTGTACAAGAGCTGTACAAGATCAAGCCAGTCAGTTTGCCAGAATAGAAGGAGAAGAGATTCATAGACTCCACCACTACTGAGGAACTGTTGTCAATTGCTGGCTGATGCTGAAGAAGAGAATCTTTCTTTTTTTTTATTGATTTTATTGAGCTCTACATTTTCTCTGCTCCCCTCTTTTCCTCTCCCCTCCCCTCCAATTCTCCCTCATGGTCCCCATGTTCCCAATTTCCTCAGGAGATCTTGTCTTTTTCTACTTTTCATGTGCATTATATCTATGTAAGTCTCTCTTAGAGTCCTCATTGTTGTCTAGGTTCTCTGAGATTGTGATTTGTAGGTGGGTTTTCTTTGCTTTATGTCTAAAAGACACTTATGAGTGAGTACATATGATATTTGTCCTTCTGGGTCTGGGTTACCTCACTCAATATGATGTTTTCTAGATCCATCCATTTGCCTGCAAAATTTCAAGATGTTTTTTTTTCTGCTGTGTAGTACTCCATTGTGTAAATGTACCACATTTTCCTTATGCATTCTTCAGTCAAGGGTCATTTAGGTTGTTTCCAGGTTCTGGCTATGACAAACAATGCTGCTATGAACATAGTTGAGCACATGTCCTTGTGGTACGATTGAGCATTCTTTGGGTATATACCCAAAAGTGGTATTACTGGGTCTTGAGGAAGGTTTTGTCCTAATTTTTGAGAAATCGCCATACTGATATTCAAAGGGGCTGTGCCATTTTGCAATCCCACCAGCAATGCAGACGTGTTCTCTTTTCCCCACAACCTCTCCAGAATAAGCTGTAATCAGTGTTTTTGATCTTGGCCATTGTTACAGGTGTAAGATGGAATCTCAGAGTTGTTCTGATTTGCATTTCTCTGATGACTAAGGATATTGAACATTTCCTTAAGTGTCTTTCAGCCATTTTAGATTCCTCTGTTGAGAGTTCTGTCTCATGAAGCACCACCCCAGAAGTGACACTGTGTGACTTTTACATTTCACCGGCCAGTGCAAGTCAGATGGTTAAACATGACTTCAGCATGTGTAGATCCTCATTCATCTGTGCTAGTAAGGAAGACTGCATTCAGTCATGGAAGCTCTTTTAAAATTTCCCTTGTTATGTGGCCGAGGATCTTAGAGAAAATGAGTCATCTGCTGTAATATGCATTCTTTGTAAGAAGACTGTAAATACAGAAAAATCCTCTAATTGCTCACTTTTGGCTTTTAATGTGATCATAGTTGCTTCCATAGTCAGTACACAGACTCTACTTTTTTTTGGAACTTTTGCTACAAATGTGTTTTTTTTTAGCCCAAAGAATATTATTTACTTGGTTCACAACATGATTTAGCTTCAATGTAGTGCCGATCACAGAAAACATCATTGTGGATTATACATTAGTCGAATAGTAGTTGGAAGGATGCCTCATTTATACAAACAAATGGAAAAACAGGAAGTTTCAGTTTTCAGTGCTCCCAGAGTGAAGAGGTCTATACAATGGTGCCTGCTTCCCTTTTACTAATGCTAATGCTGGTGCCAGAAACTGCTCTGCATCAGGCAATCACTGTGTGCCACCTGTGAACCGCTGTGTTGAATCTGTGCAATACTATGAAGAAGATGAGATTCTTTCCAGCATTTTATACAGCTATTCAGCTGTGTGCTTTCACTGATATTTCAACCCTGTGAAGTCTGGGTCTAAGAAGTCTGGGTCCAAGTTTACAAAGTATACAAGCTTAGCTATTTTGCTGTGTTCCTGTGTAAACAGGGTGGTGTAGTGAAATGCTGGCTATATTGTTCCTGCTCACTGATTACTGCTAACAGTGCTTCATTTGGCCAGCGTAACCTTTTATTTCTTCAAAGGAATAGGCTGTACTTTTGTCACTAACTCTGTAGTTTCCAGAATTCCTATAAAGGATATATGCACCAGGCCATCCTAGAGTCATTTAATAGGTGGCAGCTAAAAAGCATCCTGATTATGCACTTATCCACCCCATTCTCTTTCCTGCTATTGATCGGCTGACACTGTGTCATATCCAAAATGCAATGGGGACTTTACCCAGAAAGGATATTGTTCAATATGAGTGGGCTTATCTCACTGCAGTACTTCCCTGGCTATCCAGGAGCACAAAGCTAATCTGTAGGTGATATTATAGTTTCATCTCATGCTTCATATGCAACCTCTATCCATGCTAATGGGAATTTGTGTGTGTGTGTGTGTGTGCTTACTCCAGGGAAAATTGATTCCAATTATTGAGTATAATTTATTCCAACCCCTTGATGGAATAATTTATACTCTTGAGATACTCTTGAAATGTGTAACCAACAGGGAACTCTATTTATACATAACTTTTTACACATCTTTCAATTAAATAAGAAATCCAAGTGCAAAACCCATCACTCAAGGAAAGCTCGTGAGTTGTAACACTCCCGAGAGGTTCTTTGGTCCATAAACCAATAAATGGATTACACTTACAGGGGAAAATTCTTCTCCCAGATCCCATGTGGAGCCCCTATTGATGTACCAGTGAGGCAGCTCACAAGGGATCTGTGTACTTTAAGTTGCAAGGGCAGAAATAGTCATTTTTCCATATAATCAATTTTAGGGCTCTAAAATGATTGCTGCAAAGACATATTTATCAGGACACAAACTATTACATGTTTAAATATACACTTGTTTGGTTATAAGTCCTATGGACAATAGACATTTTAGCAAGAAGTGGATGTAACTCTTTTAATAATAAGGGCACATATTTATGAGTATTTACATGTACAAATCCAACGGCATGAGAAACTCACTCTGGGGTCTGGATTATGGAGTCATAACCATATGTAGTTAGTGGAAAAAAGGGTTGTTAAAACACTTTTACCTTCATGTTTCCAAAATGAAAATTTGTACATGAAAATCTAAAATGCAATTGTGTGCACGAAAATACAGTGATTTACTTTTTAGCTGAATTTCATTAGTTATAATGAATGTCCCTGAAAAACTGTATCATTGTAGATATCAATCTAGGGAATAATATTTTGAGCTATCTGTACTGAAGTGTTTTATAAACCCAGTTTTATTATCTTTTGTGGTAGATTTTGTTTCAGGAGAAAAGAAAACCATTCATTTAAGAGAATCACTATTCTATAGACAGATTTAAGACTTTTGGAGTGTCCTTAACCTTCAAATAACTACTAAATTTTATGAAAGTGTTCCAAATCTGGAAAGTAGTTTTGAAATATCTGAAGTTGATTCTAGAAGCCAGTATGCATTTGATGTTGAACCAAATCTTTCTTATAAGTCTTAAAGATCTAATACAAAGAAATGCCGATTCTTCATTCACAGTTTGTGAGTTAAAACTATGGTTCCCGATGCAATGCTTTGCCAATATCAATAAGATCATTTATGGCAATAAAAGACTATTTTAAATTTTGCGAGCAATTGAATTTTCTAGTACACAAATATTTTCAGGAGCATTTTTGGGGATTGAAACTTTGGCTTCCTATGTGTAAGTGTTTAGTAAGCATCCATGGCACTTTTTTTTTTTGGTACATGAAGGTATTTAATGTATTAGTAATAGGTATTCTCTACATCACACCATTTGAATAATGTTGTCTCTTGATTTAGTAAAGAATACCAGATATTGTCTTCTAGCCTTTCCCCAGTCACTGCCTGAAGTTTGCAAGAGCTGCAAGGCTGCTAACAGACACATTCAGATAATGTGTTTGGAGTCGCTCACTTACTCCAGCTGGCGTTGTCTTTGATGAACCAAGCATTTTGCTCATATATTGCTCAGCGAATTCTCTTTGTCATCTTCTATTCTTAATAGAAAAGTTTTTGCTGAAGGTACTTTTAAACTTGAGTATATCTCATCAGTGGCAATCTAAAGACAAAGGTGTGCTGAGTCAACAGCCCTGGACAGCCTTGAACACACCCCAGTGGCCTAAAGTCCGCTGGCCTCAGTTTGCTGTGTTCTAATCTGTGGCAAGGAAACAGAGGTCTGTGGAATGTCTCTTGTCCTCAGCCCACTCTGCTGATTTATGCCCAGAGAATTCCACTGGGTTTAAATGGAATGTCCAACTGATTGTGCTGTGTCCAAAGAAGTGCCTAGCAGCCACGTACTACCCAGGCTCTCTTTTCCAAACACATTTGGTTTCTTTTTCTCAGTACAGCCGAGAAACTCTTGCCGTCACCAGTTGACTCATCAAATGATAAAGAAATGGTGTTTAAGAGAGTCAGAGGTTCTCAAGTGCTCAGGCACTGCTCTTGGGCATAGGTTGCTTTTATTTCATGTTGAGTTCACTGGCTACAAAGTTTAGGAGGAGGAAAATGTTGTAATTCCTCCTAAACTTTACTTTATTCCCCTGCAAATTGGAATTAATGGGATGGTACCTCTCATAAAGATGGGGGATGAATTATATGAAAACACTGAGTATTGTGTCTGTTCATAGTAAACAATCCATATTGTCGTGGATATTATTTTAAATTATTATTATTATTGTTATTATTATTGGCATTAATATTCAAATTTTGGGAAAAAGAAGTAAATGATGGGCAAATATTTCTGGCAAAGCCTTAGATGTTGATCAGAATTCACATGATGATACATGTATCTTTGAAATTGCTAATTTTATTTTATTTTGAACACCTACAGCATTTACTTAGTGACAGTCACTATTGCAGCCACTTTGTAACCATTAGGGTATGTGTCTCCACACAAGTTTACAAAAGAGTTGCCATTATTCAAGATGGGTAAGTTGAAGAAACAGAAGAGAGACTGAGGTTGGCATGCCATGAACCCGGGAGACACAGGAACTTGGCTTGACTGATCTCATGCCTAAACAACACCCCCACACTGGACTCCCAGTGGGGCACAGCTATGCTTGTTTGTGGGCACATGCCATTCCCAAATGAGGAGAAGTTAGGTTTAGAAGCCAGTATAGAAATAGAACCTTAATTACATAAATATCTTTGATGCATTCATGTAAACAGTCTACTGTTTCAAAAGAAAAATAAGAGTTGAAAAATTGTGTCTATTGAGACAGTATAAAATAAATCATTACAAGAAGGAGATTAGGGGTGGTATATATACAAACACAGTGTATATTCTGTGTATAAATATTTACAACCTTTTTCTATTTTCTTGACTCCAGTCTTATATGTATGTACGTATGTATGAATATTTGCAACATCACACACAAATGTAGGAGGATTTAACGTCTAGCTAAACTAGCTTTTTTTTACTTTTAGTCTCTTGTATGATTTTAAGAAACGCTATTTCCATACACCATAGACTCCCTTAAAGCTAAAATATGGGTAAGTATAATGAATGCAGAAAATGTGTATCATTGTCAAAGCTTCTTATATTTAATTATGCTGTTACTCAGCTATATCCAATTAAATGTTACTAGTGATTGTTTGGGACTGAAAAATATCAAGAATGATCACGTTTATGTTAATGAAATGATATATTTATAAAACTTCATATTTTTAGAGTTCTCATTATGTTGTTCGCCAAGTTGGAAATTTTCTCTTATATAAATCAGTACTTCGTTACTTTAAGACTAGGTAGAACTCAAAATTTTTCTCACAACTTTTTCTCGCTCAACACTATGCAGTCAGGTAGTCAGGTATATACATGGGTCATTGTGCAAGTAAATGTTCCCTTCCTTATTTGTTTGCGGCTGGTAATGAATAACTAGAGAATCTAGATAAGGACTCAACCTTATTGCAGATGATGCTGTAGCTGTTTACAGATGCCAAGAGTTAGATTGTGAGAAATAGAGAAAAAAAATACCAACGTCTGTGAAATGAAAGCCGATAGCAAGCTTTTCTCACATGTCATGGTGTTTATCACCACGTACTATCATTCTTCCTTCAGAGCGAATGAATCATTTTAAATAGAAGCAAGCTGATCCTCCTATTAGCAAGTCTAAATCAGTAGAGCAACATCTATTTTCAGAATCTTTGTAGCTATAATGGGACGGTTACAGTGTGCAACACTCAGCCCTGTCCCAAAACGACAGCATTCTGTTACAAATAGATGATGAAGGCTTTGGTGCCAGTGTCTCTATTGTGGAGCCTTTGGTTGGGAGAGCTGACAGCTGTGAGAAGCTCTGTGTTTTGAAGGTTATGATCACAGCAGTTTCATAAGTGCTTCATTTCAGCTCTCTTCTGGCTGCAGAAGGGACAGGTGCTGCCTGGGTCTGATTTCACTGGTCTTAATTTCTTATCTGACCTGGTAGTCAATCAAGGGCATGAGAGAAGGGACTAAGGGCAAGATGGATGAGTGGGAGAGAAGAGTTTTGGGTGTTAGAAGCTGCAGGGGAGGGTACCAATGTCTGTGAGGGACAGTGTATTGTTATTGTGTGTGTGTGTGTGTGTGTGTGTGTGTGTGTGTGTGTGTGTGTGTACGTGTATTGCTAAGAATCTAACTTTTCTTATCCAGAACCTGGCAGCCCCTCCTGCCATTCTGCACTGCTGTGTGTACGCATGCCGCCCTGTGCAAAATGGATTTCTGAGTGTTAACCATCATGTTCCTTTTTTCCAAAGGGTCTTCTGTAGGATTTCATTTGCAGAGCACAGAGGGCAATATCTAGGGTAATTCCAGGGCTTAGTGGCAGTGATCTTTTGTCAACTCTCCTTGTGAGAGAAATTAAACTTGGTAGGAGCACTCACAATCGCAGTGAGTGCAACGCCATCCCTGGCCAATGGGTAGGAAATCCTAAACCCAGCAAGTATTTATGAGAGGGGAAAAATGAGATGCCATAATTCGACAAGAATATATTCATTAAATCTTTCAATTTCTCCAAAACAGAATTCCCACTTCAGTAAAAGGCTTTGAGCAGATTTATCAAGCCAGATATTCTTACTTTTATGAGATTTGACTCCCTATGCTAAAATGAGATATATTTAAAAGCAGGACAGCCCCACAAAAGAAGAAAGCTTCTAAAAAGATGAAGTTAATAACATACTCGCCACTGCACCTTAGATGGAATACCAGATAAGGTCCACAAGACATACGGAAAACATCTGAATGCTCACACAGACACCAAAATAAATCATGCTTTAAAAGCACAGGGAGAGGTATCGAATTATTGCATATTTTTAAAACAGTAGTCAAGGCAGTTTTATAACCTCTCATAATTGCCAAGCAATTTCATTTTATTTCGATACAATCAAACAATAACAGCTTGCATTTAAGGTATTTGCCTGAATAGCTTTCACAATTACAGCATGTCTATACTACGTTCCCACAGAACGTCCTTAGCGTATGCTGGGAAATAAGCACATAGGACTACACCCATCACCATCGCCTTGAATGGTTCTTGATCTTTGAGAACAGCATAAGTGTATTAAGATAGGGTGCAAGTCTAGTCATGGTACAAAGTCGAAATAATTTTATGCTGTGTTGGGTTTAGAATTTCCTATCTCTGTTTGTCTCAAATCAGACCAAGGTTTAACATGGACGATGTTTTTTAGCAAGTAGGAAGTTAAACTTCTCTCAGATTTTCTTAGACCTGAACCAAGATTTGGACATTGTCCACTATGGGAAGTACAAAAGAGCTGTCTTCAGTGTCAATGTGTTTTACTCTTGTCCTTGACAATGCATGGACTAAAAACAATATTGAGTTTCAAGTTGTAACTGTGTGACAATTATAATTGGTATTAATGCCTGTGTTCATGTGCACATCTTTGGGAAAATACAAGTGGTTACGCTGAAGGGAGGAAGCAAACCTGGGATTTTTAAGCTAGCTCCAGATCCATGATAGTGACTTTAACGGGCAAAATCCAGGATTGATTTGATATTTTAAAACTCGCAATATCCTAGTAAAGTCTGGTGGTTAGGATTATAACTGCATATTCTTAAAAATGAAGATTCTTGTGATTAACTTTTATAGTGTGAGTAATATTTAAAAATATTAGCTATAAAAAACAAATCTTACTTTTGATGGATTTTCTGTGGCCCATTCTTTTTTTTTCTTTTTTTGATTTTTTATTGATTTTTATTGAGCTGTACATTTTTCTCTGCTCCCCTCCCTGCCTCTCCCCTCCCCTTAAACCCTCTTCCAAGGTCCCCATGTTCCCAATTTACTCAGGAGATCTTGTCTTTTTCTACCTCCCATGTAGATTAGATCCATGTATGTCTCTCTTAGGGTCCTCATTGTTGTCTAGGTTCTCTGGGATTGTGATTTGTAGGCTGGTTTTCTTTGCTTTATGTAATCGAAGACCTGTGGCCCTTTCTTCATAGCTTTGACAAAAAAGAAGTTACCCCCAAGAGTAAGAACATGGGATCAGGGTATTCATAGCTAGAGTACGCCAAAAATGAACCCAAATGTGGTGGTTTTAGAGTGAATGATATGTATATGGAGGGCATAAGAAAGAACATGACAGATGATGATAAAAATTGATTTAGAAAAGCTTGGTTCCTGTATATAGTCTATTTTATTTATTAATTATTGTTATTAAAATTATTGTGTGTGTAAGTGTGAGTATGAGTGTGTATGTGAAAGACAAAGGACAAGCTTCAGAGTCTTTCCTTCCACCTTGTAGAATTCCCCTTATTTTTTCAGGCTGAGAACTTAGGCTAGCTGGTTCCACTTCTCAGTATTCGAAATGCAGGGCTTTCAATGCATGCCACCTCACCCAGTTTTTTACATAGGTTCTAGGGATCAAAGTCAGGTTGTTAGATCTGTGTGGCAAACACTTTTTGACCACCGATGCAGCTTACCATCCCTTATGCTTTTTATTGATTTCTAATTTTTAACCCTTAGGTGAATAACCACCGGCATTTCTTTGGGAGTCAGCCTAGAGTATAGTGATTCACTGTGTATGTGGCCAAGAATGTATTGACCTCACCTACGTACCCAGTCAACATCAGGAGCAGTTGGTGCACAGGCAGGGGCTGAAGGGATCTCATGAGGGTGAGCCTTGTGATGTCAAGGGAAGCTTGCATTTCTAGCTGGTATCCATTGTCAAGTATTGCCATTTCCCCCTACACTTCAATGTTCATTCTTTAACTAACATTATTGATAGTTATTTATATCCTTTATAGTAAAATCTCCTTTTTTTCACAGTAAAAGATCACGATCTCAATGTCAATTTTATGGTTTGTATTTATTTTCTCTTTTTGTACCAGTTCTGTCTTTACTACCTGTGTGACCTTAGACAAATTACTATCTATGTACCTCAGGTTCCTATTTGCAAAATAGACATGATGATCATATTTGCACAACAGAACTTTTATGATAATCAAATTAGAATCATTTACTGTATCATGGGTAGTAGGACTCAAAAATGCGAGCTGTGTTTAGAATCAACGCCTTTAACCTTGATTGGTGCAAGGCCTACTACAAAATAGTTATTTGTAACTTATTTACAATCTTTAAATGACATTAAGCAAGGGTAGAGCACAGCAATCATTAAAACCTTCTTCTGTATCACAGGAAATATTGGGGAACTGATAGGCTAAGGTCCTGTAAGACCAGGCATGGCATCTTTCTTCTTCTGTTTAGGTTCCTGCATGATGGAAACAATGAGATACCATTTCTCTCTATTTTAAGGTATTATGAATTCTGTGTCACAAAATCATGAATTGAGTATCTAATTTTATCCTACCAAAGGCATCTTTGGTCTGGGCTGAATAAAGACCATTTTTATCCAGTTATCCTTCATGTAGATGACTAGTTATTTCTTCCTCTAACAGAGTCAAAGCAACACATATCATTAGTTATTCCAACAAAACCGAATGCCCTTCTTTTCTTCTTCTTCTGAGGTACAGCAGAACAAGCTGTGTCTTTGCAGGTGAAGTTGCAGAAGTGAAGGAGGAGGGAGGAAGCCATTAGTTTACTTGAGTTTTACTTCCACATGTCCTCATGCTGGCCAAATGGGCATGTACTCCGATCCTGTACATGCAGTTATACAAGGGTGTGGGAGGATGCAGGTTTTCCCACACACTCTTACTACGTCACTTTGCCATACTGTCATCCAGAGATCGACCTTGCACCTGTAAATGTTTTCGTGTTCTCTATCATAATTCTCGTGTACAGAAAAAGAATTCTGTCTAAATACCACACCACACTTTGACTTTGACTCCATCGCAGGTGATGAAGACACTCAGGTGACAGAGACCATCTTACCATCCTTGATGAGCTTCTGAGTCCGAAGAGTGGGCTTTATGGCTCTATGACTTCTTTAGTTTAAAAGATATCCCATGTGTACACTCAATCTGGAGACGCTTTCCTTCCCTGGTGCTTTCTGTTTCATTGGTATTTTTCTTCAACTCATTTTGCAAGGAACCTGTCTGTGACTTGCTGTGTTGACACTCGGCCATTTCCACTATCATCCTTTTCATTAGTGAAGTTGCAAAGGACATTGAATTCTGCAAAGTTTGGTGCCATAAAATTGGCACAAAATAAGACAATTTAAACACGGAGGTGGCTTAAAAATTTATCTGTATTATTTCTATTTCTTTTTTACTGTGGAATTTTAAAGATGCACACATGGGCAGAAGAGTACAAGGAATCATTCTGCATTCATTCTGAACTCTTAGGAGTTCAACTTTTGCTGAACTGCATAGCATTTAGCATCCAGTCACTTACCCATCATTTTGAAGTAAATTCATAGAATTTTATTTTCTATAAGTACTTTAAAAAATCCTAAGTATACTCTTTTTAATACAAAATGGTCATATCTAAAATATTAAGAAATATTAATAATCATAATACTTATATGTAGTTTTTTTAATTTTGGGGGGCCCACCACCCAGCTTCCAAATAAATACACAAAGACCTATTTCTTTCTTTCTTTTTTTTTATGAACACCCAGCCTTAGCCTGGCTTGTTTCTCACTAACTTTTCTAACTTAAATTATCTCATTTCTCTTTAACTACACTTTGCCTCTATACTTTTTTACTTTTATTTGTTCTATATCTCTTTCTTTCCTTCTTACTCCGTGGCTGGCTGTGTGGCTGCATGGGTGACAGCTGGTGTCCTCCTCTCCTTCTCCTTCTCTTTCTAACAGCCTAGATTTCTCTTCCCATTTATTCTCTCCGCCCTTTCTACCGTCCAGCTATTGGCCATTCAACTCTTTATTAGCTCAAGCAGGTGTTTTAGGCAGGTAAAGTAACGCAGCTTCACAGAGTTAAAGACATGCAACATAAGAGAATGCAACACATCTTTGCAGCATTAAGCAAATACTCCACACTTGAATAGCATTAAATGCCCATGCATTACCTACCTCCACTTCCAAATACTTCACTAAATTTCTCTCTCTCCCCCTCTCTCTCCATCTCTTCCCTCTCTCTCTCTCTCTCTCTCTCTCTCTCTCACCTACTTGGTTTTGAAGTGGCATCAAACACTGATGAACCATTGCCATTGGCTAGCTCTCCTAAAAGCCTCCTGTTCTGGATCTTTTTTTTTTTTTTCTTGAAAAACCACTTAGCTTTTCCTATAAGATTACCCAGTTTTCCTTTAGAGTCTGTGCTTTGCTGATTACATGCCTGTAGGCTTTTTTCTTTTGCATTGTTTGTCTGTTAGATCAAAGGCATGTTTGTCTAGGCATTTGTGGGCCTACCCTCAGTAGACAAACTGTACCAACTTGGACGGGGATGAGCATACACTGAATCCCTTCAAGGACCAGGGACCAGTATGTGTGCATGGGATCTGCTTTGAACTGGAGATATCAGGAACCCTGCTATTGGGCTCTCAGATCTTGAAGGACTCTGTGACAGATTTCCAGGGTCTAAAAGTCCCAGGACTCTCTGCTTCCTCGGGGGCATCTAGTTCCAGGCAAGCTGCTTACTCATGTCAGCTACTTCCAGTGAGCATATTGGCTTCTTGATGTCAAAGTTTGAGTAATTTGCACATTTTTTTTCCCAGAAAAGACTGTCTTTCAGGATGCCCCAGGTCTTCAAGTGCAATTGGATACCTGTCCATGTGTACAAGTAATGCTGTAAAGGCTCCTGCATTCACACGATGCTGATGCTGAATGCTCCAGTTTTGCATTCAGGTGACCACGGGAGCCAGTGGCAAAGATGAGCCAATGTCGAGGCGCAACGTAACTGTCTTCTGTAGGAGAGGCAGGCAAGGCTGGACATGCGGTGGTTAGCAGGGTAACCACACACTCTCTGTACACTTCAGAGTTCATGTCTATGATGCCGCCAGCTCCATGCGGACCTCTGGACCGCTAATGTGCCACTGTGCTGGACCAAGGCAGCCAGCCCATGTGAACTTTGTAGCTTTAGAGATAGGTCCAGCCGACAAGTGCGGGTTCCCTCCTCTGGGGCTTCACCTAGCTGGTAAAGAGGTGGCAGCTTAAATGACTACAATTCCAGTGTTGCTGTATTCCCATACTCCACCGCAATCCTTTTGTCTAATTTTGATTTTGGTTTCTCTTCCTGTTTTTGCTATTATTGTTTTTATTTTTGGAGACACTCTGTAGCCCAGGCTGGCCTACAATTTAATCGTCATCCTTTTGTGTCAGTCTCCTGGGCACTGGGACTACAGACATTTGCCAGCAGACCCAGCTGCTCTTCCTAGTTTTAAAAATTGATAGCCGAATTAGATTGAGTTTCTTTCATTTCCTTCTTTGTTTTATCAGTCTTTGATAAATCTCTATACATGTTTATATTGTATTCAGGTCATCCCACCTGCAACTCCTCCTGGAGCAACCCTCAACCCCCTTGCAACTTCATCTTCTTTTGCTCCCCCCCCACCTTCTCATACAATCCATTGAGTCTAATTAGTACTGACTGTTTCTTTCAGGCAACACCTCATTCACTTATATCCCTTTCTGAGTTTTAAACTCTGAACCCTTTAAAAGGTTTAACTCATTGCTATTTGCCCAGTGCTTTTCAGAGCTTTGTGCTTGCATCAGAACCATCCTCATCACTTGGGAAGTCTTAAAGGACAACTTCTGGAGCTGCCTCAGACTGGATGAATCAGAAACTGGGTATAGAGTTCAGCAATGTATTAGTACCTTTGAAAAAGCAATTGAGTGAGTTGATCATTGCATATAATAGATATCTGGGTACATTGGGTTTATTCCTTTCACTTCTCCTTCTAACTTAGTTATGATCCTAACTCTTGTATCAATTATGTCAGTAAAAAGAATATAGGGAATCCAATAAGGAGTTGATGCTAATTTGTCAGTGTTCTTGTTGAATTTGCCAGCATCCTTGTCCATCTGGCTGTTGCTAGATTCTCTTGCTTCTGTTCTTTTTCAGTGTGCCATGATCCTGATTAACACTGTCTGAGGAGTGAGCCCAAAGTCCTCATCTTCTGCTTCAAAGGGTGCTTCATTCCCATGCTCACTTTTAGTGTTTAAGGCAACGACTTCACATATTTGAAGTACTTGACATTCTCCAGAGGACTAGAATCAACAGAACACACACACACACACACACACACACACACACACACACATGCCTATCTGAGAGAGCTGGGGTCTGATGTCCAAGTAAATGACAACATCAGTGGATGTAGTCTCTTAGAAAGGGTGAAACTTGAGCACACTGGCCACTCCTCTCCTCCTTTAGCCCTTCATCCGAGCCCACAGCTGAGTGAATGGCACGGCTTAAATGGACCACATTCAAGGTGGGTGTTTCTTCTCAGTTATTATACCACAAGTCAGTTGTCCTAGACTTCACAGATATGCGTGGAATCAGGCTTTGCTCATCTCCTAGGTGTCAATCAAGCCAATCAAGACTAGCCATCACATTACCTTTCCATGGCTTTCCCTTAGAACAACACACTTCCGGTAAAATGTTCCTCAATACTTCAGTGCTTATGCAATCAACCATATCCCATACCTGTGTTTTAAAGTCTTCCTAGAATTAAGCATATATTCTGAATATACACTGAATGCATTTTTAGCTAATCTATATATTTTCAGTAGCATTGTTTTCTTGGGTGAATACCACAGGCATGACAAGCATTTATGACATAAAACCAAGAAGCTCATTGCATGGGCCCTTGGATCTGAATCTTCTGTCTGTTACTGTTGTCTGCCTTAATTTTTTTGTCTGTAATGTGGGGACAATTATAGCACATACTGACTTCGTTGTAGTATTATAAGGATCAAATAATTCATCACATGTACTATGCTTTGAAGAATACTTAGAAAGACTTATCTGCTATTTTCTTAGACCACATAAATTTCAACATGAGTGTCATCCAACCTAAAGAATTCATGTTGGCTCGGAATTATGTGCCACTGGATTTCTGTTCATACAACATTTAATTGAGCGTCACTTGCAGTTAGGTGTTTTGAGTTTAATATTACCCAGGACACCAATCCCTAAAGTAGAATGCTAGAAAAACAGGGCAACACATTATTCAGAGTACTGCATCAAACAGAATAAAACATTTTTAGTCATGTGTTGAAAGGAAAAGAAGTACATATGGCGGACATAATAACATTAATAAAATACAGATTTTTGCCATCCTCTATACACTGTAAAAACAGGTAATTTTCCAAAATGGCTTTTAATTCTGATGCAAGTCTGCTCTGCATAGCAGAGGGAATCAGTGACCTGTTCTTGACAGCACTTGTGAATCGTTATAATTATTTGTGTTGAAAGGTCTCAAAGTCTAACTTGTAGTTAACAAAGGAAGCTTGAACACCAAGACAATGTGTTAATGGTCACGGAAGGTAAATCTAAAGGACACATTGACAGTTAAAGTGATGACCTGTGGCCACATGCTATTAGCCATCTAAATATTGCAATTGGCTTCAGTTCCTAGTGCTTACTGCTCTGTGGCAGAAATCAAAGTGATTATGAGATACATGTAATGTATAGCATATATAAGTTACTGTTTTCCATATGGTTCCGATACTGGTCAGTATTAAATCACTTTGTCAAACACTAAAGTAGGCAGACTGTTTCACAGTCCCATACTATCACAATCCACAAGAAGCACTTCATTTCTTTCTGGTGTTCAGATAAAAAATTGCTTCCTTTTGTGTTTTTATTTTGGAGATTCAAATCAAATAGTTTTCTTCCCTTATTTTTGTTATTTCCATATCCCACATACTTGTCTTTCTCAACTCCCTGTATTTTGTGCTTAACAAGGAGGCGAGTAGTCAGTTTATTCAGTGCCAAGAGAATCTTGCTTCTTGTCTTCTAGTGCCTATCCTAGGGGTTGGCACTTTGGTCAAAGAGAGTCATACCTATGCCTAAAGTCCTCAGGCATAGGTAAGTTCTGTAACTTCATATCTTAAAAGGTTATGTAATTAGGGGGTTTGAATACATTTTGTTTATCTTTATAGTGTCTCCCAAAAGTATGGGGGAGAGAATTTATAATGTTTGCTTTGGAAACAACTAAAGGAGAATAAAGCACTTCTTTAGGTTAGCTGAGACTCATGACTCTCCAGAAAAGGTTAGCGTAGACACAACGGGATAAAGTCTAGCCCACCATGACTTTGTTATAAAGATGGATGTGTTAGTATTTGATAAGGGTTTAGAAGAGTGTCTTATGGAGTCAAAGGCTATACCTGGTTAGTTGTATACAAGCATATTCTTCTCCCTGCATTTGTTATTAACTGGTCATGATGATGATCAGAACCGATGTTTGAAAGTATAGAGGGTTAGGGAATGTGTTCTCATCTTCCTTGTTTCTTGGACTCATTTCTCTTTCTATCTTTCACTCCCCCGCCTCTTCTGCTGCTTGCCTTTGCTGATGAGGTCTGTGTGCTGCACTCCAGTTAGGTGTTCTTCTGAGTTTAAGGGATAGAAATGCTAGAATTTGGGGTAGATAAGTCATCTATCCTGAAGATATGCTATAAACTGAAAAATTAAATTAATCCCTTTGGCATATGCACATATACATGCACATATGTATGCACATAAACATATACACACATGAAGTGTGTGGGATGGGATGCACAGGGCAGGGCTATGAGACAAAAACTATGCATCTACCAGATGGAGAAAGAGAAGTGAGTTTATCCCTATGTAATATTAAATAATTCATCACTGTGTTTAATATCAAGTAGCAGATGTAAGGAAGCTGTGTAGTCTGCAAGGGAAAGTGGTACACCCTTTAAAATTTCATACCAATAATAAGGAAGTCTTTCTGTAATTCGATCTGTAAGGTGTACTGTAGCCCTGGGAGCAGGTCACAAGCTGAGGGGCCACTGCCTTTCCCACAGTTGTATTTTTATATCACCCAGAATACTTGTGAAAACCAATTAGTGTCCACAAGTTGCCATGCTGCTGTTAAGTGACCCTGGCACAGGGATCGGCTAATCCTCTGGCAGCTTGTGTGAAGTGCTTTGGAAGCTGGTGTGTCCTTACTCCAACCTTATGCTACTTGAGTCTATTCTGGCCATTGGCTATTGGCTCTTTATTGTGCACTGATGAATTTTTTGATGAAAACGAATGATGGAGATTGCACAGACAAGGTGATGCTTATGAGTTCTTCAAGGCCTAATAGTTTGAGCTTCAAAAATGTTGTATTTGGCCTTCTTCACATTTGGGCAAGGAGACCATCCCAGACATGGAGTCCTCCATTTCATCACAAATATAGACAAGGAATAGTATCATCATTACGAATTAAAGGTTCTTGGGTAAGAGTTTTCTGATTAAGGTGGCAAGGCAAACATCAAAGCTTGGTTCTTCGACTTGTTACTTGTGTGACTTCACTGTTTACTTAACATCTCTCTACCTCAGTTCTCTTCTCTAGAAAATACACCTCCTGGATAGTATTGTCTTGGGAGTAGTTAAGGTAGTGCAGATCACATACGTAAACAGCCTACTACTTCTGTCAAAGTTGGCCAGTTAGATTTCAAAGTCAATAGACAAGAAAGCAAAACATCTAAATCTCATTTTAAAAAATTGGAAATGCTGTATTCATTAAGCATTAATATTCAGGCTAGTAGAATTCAGGTGTATTGTTATATTTTTCCCAAGAATATAGATTATAATTCAATTTATAAAAAACATTTAAAAATATCAGTTCAAAACTTGGGCCAGGAAGATAAATCAGTGGCTAAAGGCACTTCCTGCCTGACAGTGCAAGTCTGATCATCTGAGTTCAAGCCTCAGAACCTACAAAAATGTAGAAGGTGAGAATCCACTCCACAAAGTTATCTTGTGACCTCCACATATGTGCCTTCCCCAATACATCACACACATTCACACTAATAATAAATAAAATAAAATACTTAAAAATATAACAATATCAAAACTTTGATAACATTGTCACAAAGGTTGGAGTTTAATACAATGTTTAGCAGTTCATTTAGTGACTTTTTTCTGGATAGAGAACAAATTGGGCTATCTTTCCTCCATTTTTCTTGGTGTTCACATGTCATGGCTACCACCCTGAGGGTATCCAGGAACACCAGATTGGTCACGATAACGCTTCAGTTTGTAGGGACGTAGGGACATTCAAAGTGGCACTGAAGATCTGGCCATCCTTACATGATACTTTAGGAGAGTATGAATGTTGATGATGGGGATTATATCAATGGGAACAAACATCATTTCCACCTGGAATAGGCAGTGCCACACATGTGGGGAGTAACATTAGTCAGGGCTGAGTTTCAGGTCCTATTTTCTCAATGACTTGCTGTGCAACCTTGGCCTTTTCTATCTCAGTGTACTCCTCTGTGAAATGGGCCGAAGGAGGATGAAGGATGTAATGAACCACCAGCACTTTACTTAGCACCTGACTCACACTTAAGCTCCTAACCCACCTAACAAATGTTCCTCCTGCTCCTGGCTACTGCTCTAGAAATGTCTGTGTCTCTTTTTCTGAATAGGACCTCTGCAGAACTCCATTCCTAACTCAGGGAAGGAGCACATAGAGTAGACCTAGAAGAGCAAGACTTCCTGAGTGCATCAGGGGTCAAAGCTGTGAATGCGAAATCTTTCTTTGTCTCATACAAACCTTTTGATTAATAAATGTAGTAAATGATAAAGTAACATCTATTCACTCCCTTGCATGGGTTTTTCAGATAAACACAGGACACCAGTGCAATTTAAACTGTAGATAAATAATAAACTTTTCTCCAAGTAGATTCCAGATGTTACGTGAGATATATTTGTGCTAAAATTTACTCAATTTAATCTAGAATTAAAATGTGATTGGGTACCCTGTACTTTAATTTGTGAAATATGTAAATCTTATCACTGTTTTCTAATCTGATGTTCAGTTTTGTTTTCTTTGTCATAGATTTTTTAAACTGGTAGTTTATCAAGTTTTCCTATAACATTAAGGTTATACTCATACATATACACAATATGTGTACATATAATTATATATATAATATAATTTAGAAATTATGAAATAAAAGCATTATGGGATATATCTCAAAGGAACATTAAGCAATCCCACATCTAAAATATGTAAATAGGAAACACTTCTAATCTGATTGTGATGGTACAAGGAGCCAGTAATGAACAAAATGAGAATTCAATCAATTAGAATCCATGAGAACCATACATTGTTTCTGTATCATGTGTAAAACACATGATAGTTTTAACAGGCTACTCGCACAAACAAAAGAAAACTTGAATTCTTCTAATCCTGCACTTGAACTATTTTCTTTTTTTTTGTTTGTTTTTTTTGTTTACATTGTTTTGTTTTATTTTTTCCATTCAAAAACATAATTAAAGAAATAAAATTTTTACATTTCTTCCCCTTCTCCTGGTCCCCTCCCGCTACCCCCCAACCCCTCCTCCCTCCCCCTTCTTCCTTGAAAGAGGGCATGGTGCCCTGGCCTGTTGAAACTATTTTCTACCATTATTTCTATACTTACATCTGGAGATGTATCATGATATATCTATTACGATCTCATACTTACAAATTACTACTGACCTAGAACATGAAACACTCTACACACAAGGACATTTCAAGGCAGACAAGCAAAGTCATTGAATTGGGTAGATTTAGGATTTTTGTTATTTTGAAACTAATGTTCTTAACTAAGGTTAAAAACATGGCTATGCACATGCAAGTACATATATATCAATGCATGTGTCTTCATAGCTATCTGTGAGATAAGTCTTTATATCTCACAGTTTTAAAAGACTCACAGAACTAGTGCAGTTCTTACTCTATGAAAACATGGATAACACAAAGAACTACAGGCTGCTAAGGAATGCTGAGGGAGGAAGAGCTAGTCTTCCTCAAGGAAGAGCACACCAGCTGATTATCCGTTACCTAGTGGTCAGCCCCGGAAATATACATATACAAGCAAAATTATATACACTGAGCAGGTTGTATTTATGTATTTAGGAATATATATGTAAATATGCATATGACAGAAAGTTGTGAAAACAGAATTCTTTCACGAATTTGTAAGAGAGCCAGAAGGATATTATGTGTGGTTTAGATGGAGGAAAAGGAAGGGGAAAAAGAAAATATTAATATTATAATATCAAAAAATAAAAGAAATAATAAAAACTAGATAAAGCAGAAGTTTCCATTTTAAATGGTTAAAGTTTAAGCTTATTTTGAAACAAAATTTTGCGTCTGCAGAAACTTAATGAGAATAAATAGGCAATTAGATGATTATACATTATGAGGAAGAAATGCAGCTATGTGCCCTAATTATTTTAACTGAGTGAGGGCAGGATACAAATGCAAGGAATCCATTGCAGCAGAGGGAGACAGATCATGTGATAGTATTTCTTTGGCTTTATTGAGGTTGGGGGCTAAAATAACATTAAAAGAATTTGTTTTCAAATTTTTACTAGCTTCGATAATCCATGCCATTTGAAATTTGCCCCTTTAAAATTTTGAACTCTAAGTGGATCTTCTGCAACATTTCACTGGCTTTGTTTTCCTTCGGAAGATGAAAGAACTCTCGAGGACCGTGCTGCCCCGCTGCCCTGTTGCCCTTTTAATTTCCGTTCACTTTCTAGAACTTCTCTCTTGCCCTCAGGTAACATAGTAATCAAATTAGGATAGACCCAAATAGCTCTGATATTAGGACAAACGTAAACATTTCTTTCACATGCCTGATAAATTACTCTTTTGGTTTTTCCTGAATGTGTAAAATTATCTAAGCTAAGCCATTGTCATTCTTGTGTTAGCATTTAGGGATGGTAGCTACTATAAAATGCCAAATTATGATGGAAGGTCTGACATGATGATGCATTTCTGGATTAAATTCCAAGGGAAAGATAATGAGCCTAATTAAAAATAAGTTTCACTACTCTGTTTCTTTTTCACTGTGCTTTATATCCCAATAATAGTGTGACCTTTATTTTTTATAACAGGAAGTAGTTGAGTATTTTTATGCCTTCACACACTCCTAATTCAATTCCCCATCAATTCACCCTTAACCTCCTGAGTAGATGGGTTTTATAAAGTTCATGCTGTCATGGCCTACACGAATGTATTTTTAATAACAAAGTAAGGAAAATGCAAAAGCTAAAATTTAATTGCACTTTGAGAGGCTTCTGTGCTACAATATCACTTATATATCAGGAAATTTAAAGCAGCTATAATGAAAAAGGCAAATATAATCTTCAACTCTTACTTAAGTTGCATGACCCATTAAGAACAGAAAACATTTACAAACAAAGTAAATTCAAAAAAAGAATTATAGTGGTGTTGATTGCACTTAAAAACTTAATTTTTCAAAGTAACTACATCCTTCAACGTAAATAAATGACTAGTATTGTGAATAATAATAAATAACAATAGTATTTTAAAAGGATAAAAACGTTTATTTTAGCTTACAGTTCTAGTGTGTTAGAGTCCATCTGATGATGAGGATGATGATGATGATGATGATGTTAATACTTTAAGAGGATGAAAAGGTTTATTTTAGCTTATGGTTCCAGAGTGATGGAGTCAATCTTGATGGGGAAGACATGGCAACAGGCAGGGAAGGCATGGTTACAGTAACAGGAAGGGACAGGTTGATCACATTTTTATATGCATAGGAAAGAGAAGGCAGGCTATAAACCTCTGAAAACTTGTCCTGAATGATATCCTTCCTCTAGTAGGTTCTACCCTTAAAAGATTCAACAACTTTCTCAGACAGAGTCAGTTACTGGAGACCAAGTATTCAAATACATGAGCTATGGGGTATAGTACTCTATAGGCTCATGATCATTTCATAATGCAAAATACAATTAGCCTTGCTTCAAGTGGCTGCCTCAATAAAAATATCTCCTTCCTAGCTCCCTCTCTGTCCTTACCCCATCTCAGCCATTCCATTCCATTCCCCCTTCCCTTCTCTCTCTTTCTCCCCTTCTCCCCTACCCACACTCCCAATTTTCTCAGGAGAGCTTGTCTATTTCCCCTTCCCAGGGGGATCCATGCACCACATCTCTCTTAGGGTTTTCCTTGTTACCTAGCTTCTTTGGGTTCATGGACTGTAGGCTGATTATCCTTTGCTTTATGTCTAATATCCACTTATGAGTGAATACATACTATGCATGTCTTTCTGGGTCTGGATCTCTGTACTTTTTAATAGTTCAAACGCTGTTCAAAAATTCAAAGCCCAAAGCCTCTCCTGAGACTCAAGACAATCAATCACTTAACCCACTGTAAAATTAAAAAATAAAACAAAATAAATGTCATACTTCCAAATACAATGGCACAAAATATACATTCCCGTTTCTGAAGGGAGGAACGGAGGCAGAATAGAAAAGATTGGGCCAAAGACAGATTGTAACCCAGCAGTGCAAACAACAAATGCTAGAACTCCATGTCTGATACTTGGTGCTTCATCTCCTCTTCAGCTTTGCTGTCTGCTGCATACATATCTCTTTTCAGATGGTTCCACACCCTGTATCTAGTCCTCTCTGGATCATGGAAGTCTCATGATTCTAGCACTTCCATCATCCAGGGGTCTCCACTCCAAGACAGGCTCTACCTTCACATTTCAATGCAGTTGTCTCTCATGGCTTCATTTCAGCTTTTCTGATCCCGTCCATCCTCAGAGGCTCCCAGGAAAGGAAAAAGAATCCACGACCCCACCAATCTTCTATCTTTCATGCTCCTGAAACCAATACTATGTGGCTGACACTACTTAGTTCAGCTGCAAATTTGAGATGTGTACTGGGCTCCCTGGACCATGGTTACAGCAGCTTCTCTATGCTGAAGCTGATGAAACTTTCCTTGGTATCTGCTGTCTAAGAACAGGAAACCTTGAATGCTCTCTCCTTTCCCAAGTAGAAGTCTTAGCTGATGGTAGCATTACCCCTAGGGCATCTTGTCTTTTCAGTGAGCAGCAGAGTTGTCTTTTTAGAAGCACTAATCTCTGTAACAACCACAGCACAGATGGCGCCTCTAACTTGAGCTTTCTAGTGCTCTTTTCCTCACTGAGCTACACATTTCAAATTTTCCTTCTGTCCTACTTGTTGCTCTTTTTTTTAAAAAATTGTAGAATTACATGTGAGCAATCAGCAACAATCATCCACAGACTCGATGTGATACAATCTTGAAATTTCCTACATTAAATAAATTAGATCATTCCTTTTGAATTCTGGTTAACACAAGTTCTCAGGACATGGACAGAATAAAGCCAGATTCTTTGCCAAATACCACATGAACAGCCTCTATCTCTATTTCTAATAGAGTCCATGCTTCTGCACTCAAATCTTATAAACCGGGCTTCTACTGTCCTTTATTTCTCTCCACATCCCTACTTTCCAAGCTCCCAGTAGAATGGTCAGTTAGGCCCTGCTTCAAATGTTCAATGTCATTTCTAGCCCAAAGTTCTTGATTCTTCCATAAAATCATCCAAAGACATAGAAGCCATGTGGTCATGTTTCTCATAGCAACACTCTTGAACTGGTTTCTGTATTAGTCACTTTTCTGTTGCTGTCATTGACTCCCATAATCTCATATGGAGAGGCACTAGTAGAAGGTGTGGCTTTGTTGAAGTGGGTATGGCCTTAGTAGAGGAAGTGTGCCACTGTGGGGGCAGGCTTTGAGGCTTTTGATGCTCAGGGTATCACCCAGAGTGTTTCAATATACTTCTTGTTGCCTGCAAGATGTAGGACTCTCAGTTATGTTTTCCTGTATGTGGCCATGTTCCCTGCCACAATGATAATGTACTGAATGTCTGAAACTGTATGTGAGCCACCCCAATTAAGTGCTTTCCTTTACAAGAATTGTCCTGGTCATGGTGTCTCTTCATGACTTAACTAAGAGAATGACCAAAAACAAATTATAAGAGAAGACAGTTTATTTTAGCATATGGTTCTAGGACAATAGCATCCATCTACACAAGAAAGACATGCCAACAGGTGGGGAAGGCATGGTGGCAGGAGTAGGAAGCAGGCTGATCACATTTTTATTCATCCACAAGAAGGAATTGGAGTTATTATTATTATTATTATTATGATGATGATGATGATGATGATGATGATGATAATGTCATCATCATCATGGTTTACAATGTAAGTATTGAGCTCAGGATCTTTCTTTTGCATACTAGGCAAGTGCTCTACCACTGAACTACACCCTTAGCCTGGGATAAATTTCCTTTAAAAAATTTACTTTAATTAAAAATGTGTGTGTGTGTGCATGTGTGCCGTGTGTATAATGTAAGCACAGGTAGTCATGGAGTCTAGAGGAGAGTGTTGGATCCTCTGGATCTGAAGTAAGAGGGTATTATGAGCTTTGAAGTGTAAACTAAACTGGTCATCTGGAAGAGCAGTACTTGTTCTTAACTACTGATCCATCTTTCCAATGCCTTGGGGTAAATTTCTTATTCTAGATTGTGCATCAATAAATCATCTCAGATTGAGGAAGAAAATGGGAAGGGCATAATTAATACACAGAAGACTATAGCAATCCTAAAATTGGGTTTTCCTTCAGCCCTTTGACATACTTTATTTTCCATTGTATTATTTTGGCAGCATCTTAATGTCTGGCACTTTTTGATCTGATTACATCAAAACTGAGTATTGGTAGGGACAAGAAGGGTAGTACAGTGGCTTGTTTTCTATGTGGGAAGAGAAATTGCCTTATAGGAAAACTATGTCCAAGTTTCAATGCCCCCCTCCCACCTAAAAAATAACCAGTGCATAAGCTTTATAATAGCAGACTTAGGGTTCACCTTGTTACTTAGCTTCTCTAGGGTTGTGGACTATAGGTTCATTATCCTTTGCTTATCCACTTATCTCCTGACAAAATTGGGAGCATGGGGGTGGAGCGAGAAGGTAGGGTGGAAGGGAAAGAGGAAGGGAGAAGGGGAGGGTGGAGGAGAACTTGAGGAAATGGGATAGTAGAGATGGAGGAGGGACAGAGATAGAGAGCAAGGAAAGAGATATTTTGATTGAGGGAGCCATTGTGGGGCTGGAAAGAAATCTGGCACTAGAGAAATTCCCAGGAATCCACAAAAATGACCCCAGCTAAGACCCTAAGCAATACAGGAGATGGTGCCCTAACTGGCCTTGCCCTGTTGTCAGATGGATGACTATTTTAAACGTCACCATAGAGCCTTCATCTAGCAACTGAAAAAAACAAAGGCAGAGACCCACAGTGGAACAGAACACTGGGCTGAGCTCTCAAAGTCCAGTTGAAGAGTGGGAGGAATGAGAAAATGAGCAAAGAGGTCAAGACCATGATGGGGACACGCACTGAAACAGTTTACCTGAGCTAATTGGAGCTCACCAACTCCAGTTGGACAGGTACTAGCACAGGACCAAACAAGTCCCTCTGAATGTGGGTGATAGCTATATGGCTGGGGCAGACTGTGGGGCCACTAGCAGCGGCACCAGGATTTATCCCTACTGCTTGTACTGGCTTTTTGAGAATCCATTCTCTTTGGATGGATACCTTGCTCATCCTAGATATATACAGAGGGCATTGGACCTTCCCCAAAGCAATGTGCCCTACCCTCTCTGAGGAGTGGGTGGAGGTGGGGTGGGGAAGGTAGATGGAATGGGAGGAGGGAAGGGGTTGGGAACTGGGATTGGTATGTAAAATGAAAAAAGATAGTTTGTTTTCTTTAAAAAAAATAAAAAAAATAATAGCAGATACTTTCTCTGTCAGTTTACTTACGTATCTGTAGTGCCTAGAACACAGGTGGTACCCAAGAAGCACTTGTTGAGTGAAGAAATGGAGACTCACTTGCATCAAACTGGGAGTATGGAGCATTTTTCCTTTTAGGAATCCCTGCACACACAGTCGCCAATATGAAGAGAGGGGTGGGTCTGTCTTTAGCTTTCCAGCCTAAAGGACTGTTTCTCCCCATTCCCTGTTGTTAGCCCTTTACATGTTGGAGCTGCCCATTGGCTACTGTGAGATGGCAAGAGAGAAGAAATATCCACCTGCGTTTCTCTTTTCAGTTTGAGAGCAAAATGAAGCACAACAAAGATGAAGCTCTGTATTCATCCCAAGATTTCTCTTTTCCGTTCCTGCCCTACCTTTGCTCTTTGTCACCTTCTTAAAATGAGGAAGCAGCTCTCGTGTTTTTCAATGAGAAAAAGCCCATTTTGTGGATCCAGAACTAGTTATAAGATGTTTTCATTGTGTTGAAGGTAGCTGTGGTTGTGGGCCTCGTCTGGTAATTGTGAGTGGAATGACCTCACAAGACTGCAACAAAAGAATTGAAACGCTTACTTCAGAAAATGTACGTTCATCACCAATGCTAGGTTCTCTGTCCTTCAGAATCTCAGTCTAGTGAGGTGACAGATATGTGTAGAAAAAAGACCGACACATAAAAAAGTAGGTGCTAGTAGGTTCAAAATATCAAAGAAGGGATCCATTGTGCTCAGCAAAGTCACAGGTAGTCAGAAGGTGCTCTGCTTGAGCAAACAGCTCATGGGAAGTGGGCGTGGAGAATTGGGTGGAACTGCAGCATCGGGAAAAATGGATCCTTGAGGAGCAAGGACACATTCCAAGGGTGGATGCTTGAGATTGCAAGTGGGGGACTGCAGATTTGCTAGCATAGCTAGAATATAGATTGCAAAGGAGAATAAGCAAGGCAGTTGAATCTGGCATTTAAGAGACCTTTTTTTGCAATATGGATAGAAGATGTGGAGAATTCTGATGAAGTGTGAGCATGAAAATGACCCTGTAATTTATGCAATTTAGACAAAAACTCTGTGCTTCTGCCAAAAGTAATAAGGCTGGTGTAAAGCCCCTCCTTTTCTTCTTTTCCTCCCCTTCTTTATTCTTTCTCCCTCTTTCCTCTTCTTTTCTTTATTTGAAAAATTCTATCAAATCCAGACAAAATCACCTATAAAGAAACAATGCAGGGAGGAGAGACAGAACTCAGTGGGCCAAGGGCTTGCTGTGTAAGAATGAGGACCTGGCTTGCTTCTCCAGAACCCCCATAAAAGCCTGCCATGGGAGTATATTCCTACAATTGCTGTGCTAGAAGACAGTGAGAGGGGGATGCCTGGGGCTCACTAGCCAGCCAGTCTAACCAAGCAGTGAACTCTAGGTTTAAGTGAGAGACTATTGCAAAATGAGGTAGAGACCCTGATGATGTCAACCTCTGGTTTCCAAACCCATATGCGAGTACGCACACACACACATGCATATACACATGGGCACACACGTGAACAACACATGGACACACAGACACATGGACACATGCACACAGTATACTACACACATACACCCAATATAGCCACATACATTATACTATCCCCACACAGACACATATAGACACATACATTATACTACCCACACACAATATGGACACACATTATACTACACACACACTCAAATATACATGCTCGCATGCATACACATACATATGCATGCATGCATACATAAAGAAAGCTAATAATAATAAATAAAAACAAAATGCTGGTACTTTATATATTAAAGTGCATTGTTTTGCTAGTCTCTGAAATAATCATGTATGTGATTATTATTATTATCATCATCATTCTTCAAAAAGTAAACTTAGTTTTGAAGAAGTTAATGATGAATTTGACTTTGTTCCAAGGGTAGTAAGGGGACAAATTTAAGCAATATGATTGCAGAGTGTGACCTCCTGTTAGTTTTTCATGTGCCCACTGATGCCAAGATTCTCATATTGGCTCTGACCATTCTTACTTGCTACAGAAGGATATTCAATTCCACCCCAAAGTCTTACTTGTTTATTTCTAGTTAGTCTCAGAGATTGTATCATGTGAAACCCAGAACTGTCTTCTTGTGTTCTTCTCTTGGACCACATATAAGCCCAGACTTGTTTGTGTCCCGTCTTAGACTCTGGCTGGTGTAACCATTGTGTTACTTCATACTGGCTCCCAGGGAACGTGCCAGTGTCTGAGCGGCTATTCTGACCTGTCTGCTGAAATCAATATGTTTTATGTGTTTAACTTTATTCAGATATAACTATTGGTTCAAAGACTTCAAAAGAGAATCTAAATAAGTTTCCAATTTCTCTTTATCTTTCCACCATTATGAGAAGGAACAAAAAAAGGGAAATTCCAAGTTAAGGTCATAGATGAAGGTATTTGAAAGTATTTGAGATCACTTTTAGCTATCATAGAAATGAAAATCATTTACAATATTATTGTGTGTCTGCACATATGTGATATATGTTTTGAGTGTGGGTGCACACATGCTATGACACATGTATGAGAGTTAAAGGATGACTTCCGGGAGTTTGTTCCTTTCTTCCCTGTGGGTCTTGAGTTCAAATTAAGATGATCAGGCTTGCTGATTAGGAATTGCTATTTGCTGAGCCATCTCATTGATCCAGATATGAAAATTTTAAAGATTCTGGGAAAAAATAAGTTAGTCTTTACTATATTTCAGATCAACAGCTGGAATGAATTTCAAATTCCTATCACAGATTTCAGGTAAAACATCTGAACAGAAAACCTTTACAAGCTATGCCATTCCTTAAGTTTGAGGCTGCTCTCATTTTTCCTATACAAAGAACTCCAGTGCAAAGTTAAATAAATATTCAACTCCTTTATGGGACAATGCTTATATCTTTTGATAAAATGAGGATTTCTCAAGCAAAACTTATTTTTAGACATTTGTTTTCCCTTGTCTGTCGGTCAGTTTCTGTGTGAGTGTGTGTGTGGGGGGATCAGAAGGGTGTGTTAGGTTCTCTGAAGCTAGAGTTACAGGTAGTTGTGAGGTGCCCAGTGCGAATACTGAGATCTTCTGGAAGAGCGGCAAAGACTTAGTCACCGAATTGAGCAATCTTCCTGGTTCTAAGAAACATTTTAAAATTTTAGCTACAACTTTAACATCAGTCTTGAGAATAGGATATAATTCCAACAGCTTTTCATGCACATATTTATTGCATAAGTTCATGTATGATTGATCAATTGACAAACTAATAGGGATAGCATTTGACTTTTGTGGCCAAAGTAATGAACAGGGTTAAGGTACTCTTTGGCATGCCATCTTAGAAGTTGGTCTGTAACTGGACATTTCTCTCTGTCTTGCTGGGTACCACTGGACCGGTTTCTCTCCTGCCTGCCAATCCCCACACAGCCACTTATATGGATCTCCCACAACATGGATCTGTTCTGCAGAACATGGGCTTGTTATGTATCATGACTGAATATACCCTGACCCTCTAGGTATTTCTTGCTATCCTATCTAAACTAGAATGAGGCTTAACTCAGTGTTCCAGTTTGCCTTTAGTTTTATTGGCTCAAGAGCAACAGCAGTAGAGAGGATGTTTTTAGTTGGAAGGGGGTGTATGGGACTTTTTGCTTAGTTGTTTCTAAGAGACAATTTCAGCAGTTTCTGCAGCAGATGCTTGATTTGTAGAGAGAAGATGTTCAACTTATTTGTAGTGCAATTCCAAATAGTTTTCTAATATCCAGATACTTACCCTTCTTAAAGAGCTGCAGCCTGAAGATCCTGTTGACAACTGCATACAATTTGAATATGATTTTGGGCACATGCAGTCACATCTTTGTTCTGAGTCACTATTGGCCTCACTGGGCAGAACTATAGACGTTTAAAGCAGATTCAGGAGCCTTTCGTGACGATGAATTCCACCAAAGTGGCTTTAAAATTCTCCCTTTCTGTGGTGGAGATTACATCTTTGTAAGTTGAATAAACATACACGTTGGAAAACACGACTGAGGACTCGGCGTCTGGCTTCTGTGCTGCTTAAGTGCTTGTACTTGAGTGTTCTCTGGTAGCTCTGTCTTGTCCTGTAGCAACTGTGGCTATTTAAGAAGACACGAAACACTTAGCACACTTGGCAGAAGACCTGAAATAATGCTAAAGGCACTTAGGCTAGAAGCTCAAGGGCAAATTTGTCTGAGGTTAGAAGGTTAGAAAGCTGTCTAGAAGATCAAATGATATGTTTCTCTGAGTAGTGTCATGGCAGTTGGTGTGCAGAAGCCTCCAGTTTTCCTTCCAGTTCACCATGCTTCAGCACATAATCTGACACATGTGCAAGGCATATTTGTCCTCTCACAGGGAGGTTGGGGTCCAGGAAGACAGGAAATGTAGAATTGCTTCCCGTGATTTTTGCTTACATCTAGTCTAATGAGTGGGTCACCTTTATTCTACTTCTCCTATCAGTCTTTGCTGCCAGAGCAAAGGAGCAGTGGGGATTATGATTAACTTTGATTCCAGCTGCATCAAAACTCTGTTTTATTTTATGCCTCCTATTTCCTTGCACAGACACTGCAGAAAACAAGGTCTGCTGTGCAAATGAATGAACTATTGGCCTATGAAAATGATGGAGCAACTTGGGGTTTTCCAGAGTAACTAGAAAAGAAATGTCCTTGACAGACATAGGCATATTAGAAATAGTAGCTCTGGAGTCTGAGCCACCTCCTGTTTTGTTCTGCTGGATCAAGATATGGCACGATGTTGACTTGGTTTGTAAAAGTCGATGCCATGGCTGGGACTACTCCCAGGGCAGAGATAGAATGAAAACACTGACAGGAAGTGACAGCGATGCCCACAGCCCCAGCTGGCATAACTTCTAAACATTGCAGAGGATAGTGTTCCAAAGAGATATTGTAGTGTGGCTGTGGTAAGTGCTATACAAATAGATTTAGGGCTGCTCTACAGGAGGTAAAAACCAGTCCCAGGAATAGAAAATGAACAGAAACAGCAATACCAACAACAGAAACCTCTTGTCAATAAGCTATTGCATGCCACAACCAAACCACAGCATTGTAAGCCGCCTTAATCCTCCAAATATGAGAAACTATCTCTGTGAGGGCTCAGAGAAGATAGAAGATGGCTGTCCAGCCTCCTCTGGACATAGATCTAATGAGTGAGAATTTCTTTCAGTGTGAGGTGGTCAGTTTGGTTCTTGATGGTAATTGATGGCCATGTTTTATTTTCACTCGAGAACTTTTCCCTTTCTGTATTGTATCCACCCTAATTTGTCTACAGAAACTTTGTGGGCCACTAGCTCTTCACATACATGTTGGTTTGAATAAGAGTGGACCCTGTAGGCTCATACACTGGAGCACTTGGTTCCCACTTGGTGGGCAGTTGAGTAAGATCAGGAAGTATGGTCTTGTTGAGGAATATTGCTGGGGTGGGCTTTGAGGTTTCCAAAGCTCAGACCCAGTGTCCCTCTCTCTGCCTGCTGCCTGAAGATCAGGATGTAGTTTTCAGCTATTGAGACAGTGCCAAGTTTGTCTGCATGCCGCCATGCTCCTCATCATGATGGTAATGAATTAACCTTCTGAAACTATAAGCAAGCCTTCAATTAAATATTTTGTCTTCTAAGAGTTGCCTTAGTCATGGTATTCCCATACATCGTTAGATCAGTAACCAAGACAACATCTTAAAGCCTGTCATTACTAATCTTCTCATCTTTTTTGCAAGTTAAGCATTGCCATACAGTACTATCCTTCCCTGTATTGCATGGATTCTAGACCTGTGGCTTTGATGCATCTCTGAAAATATGACTTTTTGATAGTGTGTGTGTATATATACATATATATATATAAAGTCACATCTAATATATATATTATATTATATATAGTGTGTGTATGTATGTGGGCTAGTGATTTTACCATGTCTATTAAATTATTACTTTAAAAAATCCTTGTCATAGTTCAGATAAAATTGAGTTTAAGGCCAGTCTTTCAAATATAGCAATATATTTTTAAATGGATGTTTTTGAACTATATTGAATTCTTTGTATAGTGTTAGTGTGCTATTAAAAACAGCAGAGTAGGCGCTGTAGAGACTTCTCAGTGTTTAAGAACACTGGTTGCTGTTCTAGAGGACTTGGATTTGATTCCCAGCACCAACACAGTGGCTCACAACCTTCTGTAACTCAAGTCCCAGGGGATCCAGTATCTTCTTCTGGCCTCCATGGGCATTTCATACATATGCTTCACAGACTTATAAGCAGGCAAATCACCCATATACACAAAATAAAATATTTGAAACAGAAAAATATATCTTGGGTAGGTGCATATGAAGTATTGCACAGCTAGATTTTCTCTAGGTTTTTGTTTGTTTGTTTGTTTTAGTATTGCTTTATTTGTTGGCTGAGACATATCTGCTTAAGTATATCAATGTTCTTGTTTTCAGTGGCTTCTCCTCTGGGAGCAAGAGATCTGTGTCCAAGTGTGGACTGACCTTTATACTTTTTCCAATAGAATGGTCAATGGGACTCATCGCACTTTGAACGCCAACAAGCAACCCGAGCTGGAAGCAACTCTTTTCTTGTTTTTCACTGCGACACCCACGGATCCACAACTGGCACCATGCATCCGCTTGTGTTGTAGAGTGCACCCGATGAAAAGCCCTGTGCTGCCAGCCCAGGCTGCGCTCGGCGATGCCAACCTGTTGGCAACTGCAAGCTGTGGCTTCTGCCAGATGACTCAGCCCAGATGGGAACATCCAGCTGAGAAGATGTGTACTTTGTGTTGTAAGAAGAAACTGGGGGACGTGATTGTCACAGGTGTATGACCAGGTCTTAAACTTTGGAGTGGGAAAAGAGATGTATTTTTTTTTCGTTAGGTTAAAAGACAGGAATTTCTTCTTGGTTGAATGCAGGAACAATCTGAAGGAATGTTCTGGTTTTCAAGGAGAAAGCCATAGTTCTCTAAGTAATAGAGAGGAATTTTCATTCCCAGTCAGTAATAGGCCATCTTTATCACAATATGTGTTCATTTTAATACAGATTTAATTCAGTCAAACACAATAACAGCTACTTATTTGTGATAATTGTAGATGAGAAGAACAACTTGGCTTAGAAAATAAGATACTGAGGGGGTACTGGCTGCTTGCTGTCGAAATGGCAAGTCCATGAAATCCAGGAAAGTGGTGCTGGTCCTGGCAGGATGCTACTCCAGTCGCAAAGCTGTCAATGAAGAACACTGATGATGACACCTCAGTCTGGCCTTACAGCCATGTCCTGGTGGCTGGAATTGACTACTATACCTGAAAAGTGACAGCTGTGGTGGGCAAGAAGAAAATTGCCGAGAGATCAAAAGGATCAAAGAGTTCCTTTGTGAGCGTTTATAATGACAATCACCACAAGGCCCTCTGTGGATATCCCTTTGGACAAAACTGTTGTCAACAGGATGTTTCTAGAGACCCAGTTCTGAAACCCAAGGCCAGGTGCAAAGCCAAGGTCAAGTTTGAGGGACAATCCATGACAGGGAGGACCAAATGGTTTTTCCAGAGGCTTCACTTTTAGATATATTCTTGCTTCCATCATTAAAAATTAACAAAACAAGCCAATAACAACAAAAAGAAAATAAGATATTGCCTATGAATCTAAATTAACACATTAGGGTAAGAAAACAAAACAAAACAGAGTTGTACTTGGTCTTTTTATTTTCAATACTGTGTCTGGCACTTAGTTAAAGGTTTGGTTCTTTTCCTCTATCTCTGTATGAACGTTTAGTTGAGTTTGAATCTGAACATGTCTTTTTAAACTAAAAGAATGTTTGGCTCAGGGAGCCACCAACTAACACTTTATGGAAAAGAAAACAAGCTTGTGCCTCAGGAGACAGCTACCAAATCTTCACTTTAAACAAAACGGCAACTCCCTGGGGTGGGGTCTACCTTTAAGTTTGTAGGCTTGTACAGATCCGCAATGATACAGGTCAAAAGTGTGAGACATGTGGAACCCCAGCCCCACTCCCTGTCAGGGATACATGTTCTGATAACTTATTTGAATGACATTGGGCCTTCACTGGCGGAGCTGCCTGCTGGTCACATGCGTGATGTCTTTGGGGGTACCACAACCTGTACCACTTGGTTTGTGGAAACCCGACTGGGGTGGCAAGGGGCTGAAGACACAGATAGAAGTCCAGAAAATCTGTGGTCAGATGGGCTGTGTGCACTTTGATAGGCAACCCTAGTGTGTTTATTATGTACAGCACATGGGAGAGGGTTAACTTGTCTTGGCTGGAGGTCTTTGTAGGGAAATAGTGTCAACACCTTGGAGGAGGAAGCTGCAGTTGCTAGCTTTTGCACACACTGGTCAATTGTTGGTATTCACTGGCACTTGGACTAGAAGAAGGCTTTGCCTTTTGCCCATGGGTTGGAGGCCTTGGTTCTTTACACGGCCTACTCATGTCTAACAATATAGGTTCGCTCAGGTCTTCACTCACTTAGGACTTCACTTGCTCCCTCCACGGTGGTGGTGGGGGACAGCCATGTTGGTGCTAATAAAGATAAGAGAGGCCCTCCTTAGTGCTCTGGGGCCTTAGCACAAGAAGCCACTGGGTCTCCCAGCAACACCACGTCCCAGACTTTACAGCACCATTGGCATTCGTGTGTGACCCCCAACCTTTCTTTCTGTGTTTCTTCATTGCACCTTTTCTGATACCTGATGGTACAACAGGGAAAGGCAGATTCAGATAGGGCTTTGTGGAGAATCTATGGGTGCCAAATCCATCAACTTGCCAAGTCCTAATGCCTGCTGGTTTCTCTGCCTGACAACTCCAAGTTAACTTTGTTCCCCTCTTTTATATTACTATGCTTTATTTACTTCTGCTTTATTATGGCCTAACCCTTCTCCACACCCCTCCTGTCCATTTACTATAGGCAATTCCATCCCCGAGGGCATGGAGATAATTACCCAGGTAGAAAGACGTTCCCTAAGCCCATTAGATACAAAAACCAACTCTACCTACTTATATTTTTATCTTAGATGGCGATTTAAATCATCAACAACAAAAGAACAAAGGCATTCATTCATATAAGCAGTTTTTCTGTACCTAATACCCTAATAGCTGATGTTTGCCTTTCATTTACTTTTTTCTCTTTTTAAAGTTAATTCTTTGAGAATCTTTTGCAATGTCTTTTGATCATATGCATCCCCATCCTCCAACTCTACCAAGACTACCTGCCCTTGCCCTTCCCACCCAACATTCTGCCTCTCGCCCTGAAGACCCTTCGAGTCCAACTTGTCCTGCAGTCTACTTTTGCGTGTGTGACTTCCCGCTACCGGGGGCTATACTCTTAAAGAGCTTAGTTCCCCTCTCTGGTTGTGATCAGTTGTCTACAGCTCCCACCTCGCAGCCAGCCGCTCTTTCTCCTAGCCTCCCTCCATGCTGAGACTGCATCTGACTTCAACTTGAGTAGGTCTTGCGCCTGCTGTCACAACTGCTGCGAGGTCATGTGTGCAGCTGCTCTGCTAGGGTGTCAATCCCTGTCTACTGTCTACCTTAGTCACCCACTGCCTCTGGCTCTTGCACTCTTCCTGTACCTTCTTCTGCAGTGATTCCTGAGCCTTGGGAGGAGGTGGTGTGACATAGATACCTCATGTAGGTTTGATCATTTCCTAGTCTCTTTGGCTTTTTTCTTTTTTGTTTTTTGGGTTTTTTTTTGATGTTAGTACACACCTTTAATATTTTTAAAGAGAAGGAACTGTCTGTTTTCATTTTACATACTAATCCCAGTTCCCACTCCCTCCCCTCCTCCCAGTCTCTGCACCTATTTCCCCACCCCACCCCCATCCACTCCTCAGAGAGGGTAGGGCACATTTACTTTGGGGAAGGTCCCCTATTATATATAGTAGGGAAGGTCTTCCTACTATATCTAGGCTGAGCAAGGTATCCAAGTCTCTTATTCTGTAGCCCTTGACCAGTTACAGATGTTAATCACATCTACTGTAAACAGAAGCTTCTCTGATGAGGGATGAAAGATGCACCACTCTCTGAGTATAAGGATATGCCATTGGAATTTATTTTATTGCTATGTGCATTTAGAAGAATTATAGTAATAGTTCCTACCTTAGGGCCCATGGTCTGCCTAGCCACAGGTTCTTAGCCTCAAAAGAGTACCAGGTATGGGTTTCATCATGTGGAGGGAGCCTTAAATACAGCCAGAAAATGGATGCTTACTCCTGTGATGTTCACGCCTCTATTGCTGCATCAGTGGGTGTGTCTTGCCATGCCGGGAATTAATGTAACTCCCAAAGTTCACGACTGTGTAAGACTGATGGCTACTTTTCAACTATAGTAGTACGCATAGCATCTTACAGTACTACAGGAGCTTAGCCAGTAGAGATGAGGCTTCTTTAGGAGCATCAGCTTAATTTCTCCATATGCTTTGACTCAGCGACTGAAGTTGAGTCTGTCAACTTCTGTAGGGTAACCCAGAGCACTGGTTTGGAAATCTGTGGGATCTCATTGGCCAGCAACTCCAAAAGAGCATTAAAGAAAGTACTGTAGAGATTCTCATAGCAGGAGTTTTGGGAGGATCTTGCCCTGGAACAAGATAACAAGGCAACAAGTTTGAAGCCTGAGAAGGGAAAGTAAGTGCAGAAGAATGGGGCATTGAAACCAGTGTTTCTCATTCTTCTGTGAATTTGCTCACATACAGGTGTGCCCAAGAACATTGGGTTAGACCTATGGGGATTCAAGCTCTAATCAGATCTCCTTATGAACTTGACATAGACAGGAAGAGGGAGGCTCCTGTCCACTTCAGAGGCCCTGGTACTTGTCTCTTCACATAGGGTTGTCTTTTGGACTCCATGCTATGACATAGCTTTAATAATTGGAATAAGGTGCCCAGCCCTGTGGGAAGTCCAAGGCCTTCCCCCCTCCATCCCATCCTAGGAAGGTGTGCATCCAAATCGACTAGGTTCCCAAAAAAGATAATACATGCAGAGGAGATAGGTCTTAGTGTCATTGTTGATGGCTTCTCATTCTGCCCTCATTGGCAGCCACATTTAGAGTCCAGCTTGATCACATGCTCATTCAGTCCCGGTCCAGCTGGATTTGGTGAGCTCCCATTAGATCAGGCACACTGTCTCAGTGGGTGGACCAACCCCTCGCAGTCCTGACTTCCTTGCTCATCTTCTCCCACCTTCTGCTCTTCGACTGGACCTTGGGAGCTCAATCCATTGCTGTGGTGTGCATGTGGGTCTCTGTCTCTATCTCCATCCATCGGACGAAATTTCTATGGATGTGATCAAGATATTCATCAGTGTGACTATGGGGCAATGATAGTTCCGGCACCCTCTCCTCTGCTGCCCAAGTACCTAGCTGGGGACATGCCCTCTTTTAAGGAAGCAGCGGGAGTTGGGGGGGAGCGGGAGGGGACTGGGAGAAGGGGAGGAAATGCAACTCTTTTTTTTATGGAAAAATAAAAAAAAATTAAAAAACAAACCACATAAATATGAGGACTTCATCTGAATCATCAGAGTCCACATAAAGTCAATCATAATAGCCAGCATCAATAACCTCAGTCCTCCTCCTAAGTTGAGACAGGACACTCCCTGGAAACTTGCTGGCATCAAACAACAAAAAAACTCGATCAAGTAAAGACAGATGGGAGATGAGAATTGGTACCAGTATTTTACATGTTCTCTGACCTCCACATATAGGAACACACGCATATTATGAACACATCTCAACCATTTATACACATATTGTATATGCACAGAAAGGGAATTTTTAAAAATTCTTACTTACAGATGTTCAACTGACATATAGATGAGGCTCATCTTTCAAAAAGGAGGAAGATTTGGAAGGAGAAAATACAGAGAGGTTGTCCAAGATGTTGGTAATATTCTATATCTATACTTCTCTTAGTAGAGTGCCATTGAGTGTGATATATATTTGTTATATTTTCAGTAAACATCATGATTTGTAAAAAAGTACCATGTAAATTAATAATTTAAAACAATAAAGACCTTGGGAGTCTTTAAAAAAAAAGAATTGGAATAAGGTTGATCCTGAGAATCCAAAGAAAAAGTGATTAATATTTCTCTGTAACACTCTCTGGATCAACACAGGCTGTGCAGTTCAGGTGATGTTGTTGAAGGTTTTTTATTTTTGTTTTTATTTTTTGGCTCAGCTGTAATGTGTGGGTATATGTGAGTGTGAATATTTTGATGATATGAGAGGCTCAAGAAGTGCATACTCCTGATAAATGGAGTACTCTTAATTTGTTAGGACCTATCACATGATATTTTTGGTTTATTACATGTTTCATAAAAATTTAAAAAGCTACTTATTTGTTTAAAACAGTATCCACAAGAGTTATGTAAGTTTCATTAATCTGTGAACTTCAACATTGGATATATAAATTTTGGTAACGATTTCCTTCCCAAACAGCTTCTAAAATTAACTAAAATTTTGTTTTATTTTACAATATTCATGAATAACGCAACAGTAGAAAGTGAAAAGGCTTTATGCTAATCAAAATTTCTCTAAATGGTGCACGTTAAATCCCTTTATTAGACAAGCTGTTCCAGATTACTTTTCCAGAACTGTACTTAGGTTGATCTTAATTTCCTGATCATCCTGCCTCCACCCCTTGGACATATTCTGTGAGTGTGCTCCACCATAACCAGCTTCAGAAACATTCTTTATGTGTAAGTGATAGATGTATGATTTGCATTTATAAGATAAAATAAATCTCACAGGGGCTGGGCGTTGGTGGTGCACACCTTTAATCCCAGCACTCGGGAGACAGAGGCAGGCAGATATCTGTGAGTTCAAGACCAGTCTGGTCTATTAGAGCTAGTTCCAGGACAGGCACCAAAACTACACAGCGAAATATTGTCTTAAAGAAAAAAAATCACAGGGTACACAATCCCAGCTAGCAGCAGCATTCAAAATCTAGGTAAGCTTACTATGTTATGTATTAAAAGTGGCTGCTATTGTCTTAGTTGTACTAACTATTGTCTTATATTTTAAAGATAAACTTGTACTTGCAGCCGTGACATTTGAGTAATGGTTTTAGGAGTACTGTTGATGCCAGCTAAGCTTGCTTAATCATAAACCGGGTTCCGACTCTGTGTCTTCCCCATGTAAGTCTTCTTCCTTGAGCTAAGAAAAGCCTTGCCTTTCAAAGGACAGATTTTGATCCAAGATTGCTTAATGTTATGCAAGATAGAAATCCAATCAGCATTAGAATTTATAGCTGACAAGTGGCACAAAATCTCTGGTACTTCTTTAAAAAACGCCTTTGTATATGAATATGTGTGTGCATGTTTCTGCACACACTTGCATTTATATATGAATATGTGTGTGCATGTTGTCTGCATGTGCTTGCATTCTATAGCAGTTACAGCATACCAAGTAGACAGCCATAGGTAATCAACTGTTAACTGTGCCCAAATTCCTTTCAGTTCATAGTATTAGTAAAATTTAAAAATAATAAGAACAGCAACAATAAAAGCAAACTAAAACCAGTAAGTAAGAAAGGAGATTAGGAATTTATAGACACAAAAAATAGAATTTCAGTAAAAGTCGTAAGAAAATGCTTTGAGAAAAGAGGATATTGTTTGATTTTTTTTCTTAAGGTTGATGTGGCCATTGGTTAATCCTGTACTTTATTTTTATCTTGTATAATTTATGTCTTCTGGGATACATGATCATTTCAAACAAAACTCCTTATGATACAGGAGTATCCTACCCCAGGAATTCTAAACCCAAAAGCCTCCACTGCAACTGATTATAAAACAAGAGTTTTGTGGTCTCTCTTTAGAGAGGAACAGTGCTCCTCATCAGCATCCAAGAATATATAGAAGACTGATTGAGCATCACCCTCCTGTTCCCCAAACATTTTAGGTGACTATGATTGTCAGGGAGACATTGTGGCAGAAGAGGAGGGTGGAGAGACAGGCTGTAAGAAGGGGTTTATACCTGATACTGTAAACCCAATCAAAAGTCGACACCTGGGGAAGGCCTTAGGGGGAATCTTACTGTTGCTGTTTAACTATATTGTCATATGATCAAACTGCCTTATAAGTATCTCTTTTTATACCCATAGACAAACGCTACTCTTGGTTTTAATCAGAGAAGTACCACTTTGCAGTGCACAGTGGTAAAAGTTGAGACTCATGACTGCCCAAAGTTCTGAGAAAAAAGTGACAGCTGAGTGCTCAGCTCTGAAGAAGACATCCATACCTTGTTAGGTTCAGGAAGCATCCTGGAAGAGGGGGCCAGAAATGATGGAAGAGGCAGATGAAGAGCAGAAGCGTCGTTAAACTCTCTCTTTAGCGCACAAGTGGCAATTTTGGTCTCATGATAGATGTGACTGCCTTCATTGGGCCCTTGCTGGATCTGTCAGCAGTCAATTAGGGATGGCGAGGTGCCCACTGGCCCCACTGGCTACTGATGGATCTGGGGTGGGGCAGTCATAGTCATCAGTGGGGCATCCACTTGGAAGCCCACCAAGCTCCAAGCACATAGTCACACAGACTTGCTGTGGCTAAACTTAGTGGTTCATAAAACAAAAGAAAGATACAAATGTGTAGAAGAGGGGAGTTGATGGGGGAGGCAGAAGATAAAAGAGGGCATTGTGTGCATTCAGGTCTTTATTAAAGAAAAATTTAATTAATCATTTAAAAACTATAATATCTTGTTTTGCATATGTTGTAAGATAAATATGCACCAAAATTATTTAAGTTGGTAACTAATCAGCAAGATCAAAGGGGAAATAAAAGTGCCACTCATAATTAGGGATGCTGGAATGTACTTATGAATGTGCAAAAACCTGGTCTATGTCAACAGGGCAATATTCACCTGCAGTGGACAGATACAGCATGCATCTCAATTAACAGCAATTATTTGTATTTCTCTCAGTGTGCTGCAGGTTTTCTACAAGCTAGATAGAACGCACACTGTGCGCACTGTCTCTTCAGAGACCAACGGAGGGACACATTCCTAAGCATCAGTTCATTCATGGCATTGAAAGGCCATCCTGTTACCTGTCCTGTCTATTTGAAAGACATGCACGAGTTTTGGAATATCCTGGCTACAGTGGGAAAATATATTTTAACATCAATTATAGGGATGGTGGTTAGTTAGGAGCCATGGAGCATTTAGTTATCTCTTCCTCAATTCCACACCATCCCTCCTACATCCATAGCTATGTATTGCCCCTAGTGTTTGTACCCCCATTAATCTGATCACAGTATATGGCTTTCCAAGTCCTACAACACATACCCACACTTCTGTGTTCAAGAAGAAAGAGGTGGGCTGCTGTGCTGTGGCTGCCTCGGGCTCTGGCTGTTTAGGCTCAGCTGTCTACAGCCCAGCTCGTTGTCCCCATGGTTTAGGAAATGGATATACTAGCACACCTGTAATCCATTCATGGCCCATAGTAACGCAAAGGCTTTGGCATAGACAATGGGAAACGGTCCAAGTTTATAAAGCTGCATTTGAGGGAGATTAAGCTGACAGTAGTATGTGTGTGGAGAGAGTGTTTGGGGCAGGAGGATAAAAAGTGATTATGCGTGTCCAGGTGTGAAGTAATGAATACTTCCAATAAGACAGCACAGGGCAGGCAAGGGACACAGAGCTTGTGGGAAATGAGGGAAGATGAACAGTATCCTGGTGTCAAGATTGGATAAGTGGAAAATGATGAGACCCCCCCCCTCAAGAGGCAAGCAAGAGAAAAACCAGAGAAGAGAGCTTGTTCTTGTGAAGAAAGATCGTATGCTAGGCTTGATATACTAACTGTAAGGGGATGGGGAAGGGCCCATGTGAAGATGGAAGTTAGGCATGAAATGAGGACCTTTAGTGGGTGTGTAGAGATACCTGCTTACTGGCTGCCTATGAGAGACTAGTTAAAACCATCACAGGAAGTGAGGTCTCCAGAGAGTTCATCAGAGAATAAAATAAGCAACACGATGATAAGACTAAGCTTTAGGGCAGTTGTTTTCCAGGTGTGGTTTCCAGACCAGCAGGCAGCTTCTGCATCATTAGGAATTTGCTAGGAATATGAATTATCTGGCCTCACTCCAGTCTCACTGAACTGGAAGCTTTGGAATTAGAGTACACAGATGCTTTTTCTTAAAGAAATTAAAAATATTTATTTATTTAGTAAGCTTTCCACGCTGTTTTTATTTGTCTGCTTGCTTGTTTTTGTTTTTATTTCTGTTTTGTTTTGAGACAGGGTTTCTCTGTGTAACAGCCGTAGCTGTTCTGGAACTAGCTCTTGAAGACCAGGCTAGCCTTGAACTCACAGAGCTCCGCCTGCCTCTGCCTCCCGAGTGCTGGGTTTAAAAGTATGCGCCACCACCGCCAGGATCCAGGGTGTTTTAATGTATGGCCAAATTTGCAACTTCCATCATTGGGGTTGCATCCGCGTTCTAGATGCAGACCAGGTAAACAGAGTCGATAGGGGAGAACTGAAGCCCACAGTGGTAGGGTAATATAAATGGTAAGTGGGGTAACAGAAACAAAGAATGGTGAGGCAAGATAAGCAGACGACGGAAAGAGCAGAACAATGATTGGCTTAGAAACATAAGAAGAAACATGTCATTAGCTTGTTACGCAAGGGCACTCGGTGGTAGGTGAATAAAAAGATATATTGTGGTAAACTGGTAGTTTGTTTATTGTACTAATCAAGAAATAAGTTGAATAACAGCAGAAAGGCAAACGTAAGAGGTAAGTCTCTTCCGTGGTGTGGGAGAATCTTGAGTATGCGCGGTAGAGAAGAAGCCTGCAGCGAAGATGGAAACTTGGGCATCCTTCGTTGTGTTCACTCTGGGCAATCCGCATTTGCCAGCTTTTAGTGCTGCAAATCTCTCTCCACAGTTGTGACGTATTTGTGGCTTCCTGATGTTGCCCATTTGATAACGTGTGTGTACCAGGTAAGACTCAGCTCTCCAGGACAAGATTCATAACACACCGAGTCTGCATAGCTGCAGATCATCCTGCCGGGTGTGTGATGACTTCAACCTCTGCAGGTGCCTTTTCCCAGAGAGCTGCAACCCTGGGGAACTGTTGCTGCAGAAAATACAAAAGTGCCCTTCAATACTGGCACTTACCTAACTGGGATAATATAAATCTTAGTTTTCAACTCATTGTTCTTTTGATGGCAAAATGGTTCAATAGGACATTTAAATAATTCAACGAAATGGCAGTTAGGTCTATAATTTTTTTACTTTATTTCCTTATATTTCTATGAAACATTCTAATTTATACTTACATACTCCACTTTTACTACTATAACCTTTAGCATTATTTTTAATGGTTTTTTTTTGGATTATAAAAAGTGAAACCATCAGGGTAGATGAGGTAGTATTCTGTTTATGCTATCTTTTATTCTTTATGATCTGTTAATGCCATTCTGTTGATGTAAACTTTTGTTCTTTGAAAGTTATTTTTGATAATTTAATTTAGTCCCAGATGTATGATTCTTGGTGAGTTACCCAGCATCTTTGTACATCAATTCGCTCAGCAGAAAAATGGGTTTATAATATGAACTCACTTCAAAGCACTTCAGGGATAATAATAAAAATAACATATTAAAAATATAATGACAATTTTAGCTCAACTAGGTAATTTTCTAAATAATCAGTACATAAAAATAACACTGTTCAGTAGGACTTATAATTGGGGATATTGTGATTACATGAAGCAATGTGCCCTATTTAATTCTAATTAGAATTTAAGTCCCTGAATTAAAATATCAGCCGTTCTTTCTATGATTCATAGCATAGGGTACCTAACAGATATGCTGAAAGTCTAACCATTTCCTCTCAAACTTAATAGTTACACATTAAAGAATTATATATTCTCTATAGGAATGCATTACAGAAGAATTAGAATTACAAAACAGTATTTTAATTAATCCGACTAACATGAGAACAAAATCTGTGGACCACAGTGACTCATAAGGACAATAGTGAATACCGGAACAGAGAAAATTTGGGGGAAATTGATTGGGAGAATTTCTGTGTTCTTAAAAATTGCTATTGGGAGAAGTCTGGATGATTCTTCAGTTTTTCTTTGTAGTATTGTCTAATCTCTTAGATGGTATCAGTGCACCAGAATAGCTATTTGCAGTGTTATTTCTAGTTCATGTTGCAAAGTGGGACTGGCAGCTAAGTTCTTTTTACTCATCTAACAATAGGGGAGACAATACTGTGTGTGTGCATGTGTGTTTGCACACATGCATACATAGATGTACTCATACACATAGGTACACGTGATTAGGGAGTGTATATGAGCATGTTGCCCTGCTCTGGTGAGGCTAATAGTATCATGGAGAGCTCATGGCTTCAGTCAGTGTCTGCTTGGATGCTTGATGTGGTGTCATATGAGGACAATGGGGGTTTGTAGACTGGTCTTCTTGAACTTGGATAGTTTTATTTATGTGGGTTTATCTGTGGCATCCTTGCCAAAGTCCAGCCTTCTCTGTTGTACTGATAAAGAGGATTCTGTTCCATATAGACTAAAATATGTTCTTATTTAAATAGATCTTATAGACACTTGCTTCTAACCTTTTTTAAAAAAAAAATAGATGATGAGATTAACACATAAGATGTCTGTAAGCAACTGTTTTGCTCAGTTTCAGACATGCTGCCAACAGATGGCTTATAAACAACAGAAATTTAGTTCTTATAGTTTGGAGATGGGCTAGTGGCTAAACTTCTAGAGGAGGTCTGAGTGTCAGAATGATTAGTTTCTGGTCTGGGTCCTCTTCTGGATTGCAGACTGACAATTTCAATGGTGTTTTTAGATGATCAAGAAAGAAAAACCTCCCCCATGACAATTGTAAAATGTATCATATAAGGGCACAAAGCCCACTAACAGGGGCTTTGTGTCTATGACAATTACCTCTGAAGGCTTCACTTTTTGTGCCTTTGCATTGGGATTTTACATAAGAATTCATGTTCCAAGTGTTCTCCTTCCACCCTCTTAAAAGAGTAGCACAAACTTTGCAAGATCCAATACAGCTGCTGGTAGAAGAGGCACAGTTTCACTTTGTGTGAAGTATTCTAGTTGTGAAGTGTTAGCCCTGATCTCTTTCCTTCAGATTAGAACATGCTCATTGTCACACATTTCAACATTGTCCTTCCGGCCGTGTCCGCAGAGAATGGTCATTCCCATCCACACCTATGCTACTGTAGACTCTACCGTGAAGGTGGTGCGCACTTCCTGCTTGGTGTGCATGAGGGCGTTGCTAGTCTTATCATGTCCATGCTGTTGGAAGCCTTGTGTTGTTAGCCCCTCATTTCTAATTCTCATTTTGTAGGCTTGTTACAATTTCAGTCCTGTGGCTACAGGTTCTTGTAATATGTACGAATGTGTGTACTGTCTTTTCAGTATCTTCCTTTCTACCAGGAATTAACTTAGTTCAGGGAAGCACAAGCCTGGCTTTTGTCATGCCTACCTGACACAAATCCATGCCATCTCTACAACCATACCGTTAGTCTACTTTCTATGTGGTTGGTGACTTTCTGAGATATTATTTGGGCAAATGCCTTGAGACATAATTATATGAATTGTTTTCATTTAAATTGCATCTTGGTGAAATGGAAATGGTAAAGATGAAATAAAGTAAAGGAGCTGGTCCACTGGATCACATTTATAAGTAACACCTAAGTTCTTTTATTTTTTAGTATTGCAAAGTATTATAAGAACTAGCTCTCTAATTTTATAATACAGTAAAAGGGAAAATTTATAATTTAAGCCCACCAGCCACTTGTAGTGCATATTGGCTTATTATTATATTGTTATCAAGGATATAACAGAGTTCAAAAACATCTCAGAGTATTTCTCAAATAAAGAAACAATTATGGCCAAAACAGATAAGTTTCAAAAAGTCACTTCAGCTAGTTTTTGAAACATATACAAGCAACAAAATGTGTATCTACATAAAAATATGGAATACTTCAGGAATTTTCTCAGCTCTCATAAATGGCCTTGTTCATATATTGTTTCTGCGAAGGACATCTAGTTCATTTCTTCTAATTAAGTTTTAGTTGTTTTCTTGTGTCTGAATGTACCTGAGCATCGCTATAGATTTCTCCTAGCTCCCAAGATTCGCATTATTGTATTTGGGTAAAGCTAGTCCATTATAATGCTCAAGAGTCTCCTGGTGGTTTAAAATTTGTTATTATTATTATTTTAAAACATTCCAAGATCTTGTTATTTCCTACATTTCCTTCTATGTGTCAGTCCTTCCACCAACTCTGTGACCTTCTTCTGACCCCTGCCCAACCCTTGCATCCACCCTCAGCATCATGATATCCTCCCCTTTCTCTGACACACTTGCCTGACTTTTACACAGACATAATACCTTACCTTGTGTATTTTCACTTCCCCCTCCCTTCCCCAATCTCTTCCCCTTTCCCTCTCTTTATCCCTTCCTTCTCTCCTTTTTCTCCCTCTCTTCCTTCTTTCCTTTTGCTTTCTATGAACCCAGTGCTTTCTGTGTTTTCCTTGTTTCAGTAGGCAATGAAGTTGGTGGGTTTCACTTTCACATTCATACGTTGCTCACCATGTTCTCATGCCCACCACTTTCCCCTTTGTGTCTTTCAGCGTCCCCTAGACCTCTTTTCACTTCCTCTTGCAATTACTTCAATGCTCAGGGTCCCCTCTCATGTAGCTTTACGTTATCAGAAGGTAGCAACAAGGCAGATACATTACAGACCTTCATTTCATGTTTGTTGAGCCCATTCAAATCCATCATATTTCTTCCGGAAACATCATTGTTTCTTTTTTTTTAATCCTATTAAGACTAATCATCGAGGACCCAGAGTACTAATTAATTGGTGCTAATTAAATTACACCCATCATTTGGATTTTAAATTCATATCTCTTAACTTCAAATTTGGCATAGGTTTGTCATTGATAGCTTTTTCAAAAATCTCTGATGAACATAAATGACTCCAGGTGTAAAAAGGTATACAGGTCAGCCTTGGATCACATTTCTAAACCTAGTCTTTGGTATTGAAACATGCTATCAGTCACTTTTTCAAGTGCTGTAGGAAGCATGGTTAGCACTGTGAACTAACCCTGCAACTTGGTCAAGTTTCTTAACTTCTTGGCTGCTCAGAATATTCTTCTGAAATTAAAAATATCTTCCCTAAAAGACTGACATGAGAAATAAAGGAAAAAACACAACTAATACTCCAAGAACTACCAAGCACTCTCTTTATTTAGGTATCTAATAAAAATAAAAATCCCACTGCACAATTTAAATTAAATACTTCATTGGAATAAAATAATTGGTAACTATTAGTTTTACGTTACAACATCTGGGTTGGCAGTTTAACATAAATTAGTAACGCAACATGCAATCTCTACTGCATTTATTTTTGATCTCCATTGTGTGTGTGTGTGTGTGTGTGTGTGTGTTAGTCATCACGAAAAGGGACTATTTCACAATTTTAAGGGTAGAAGTTTATTGCACTCAGAGCATTATTGATGTGTAGAAGTCTTGGGAATTCTGTTGAAAAATGCATAGATGCATGGACATACACATTGACAATTTTTTGTTTGTTTTGTTGTTTTGAGGGGAATGAAAATAAAACATCACAGCAGTCATAAATCAGAGGATTTGCACAATGTCTACAATCTTGGTCCCTAAAGCTATACAGGGGAAAAAAGACTCGATTCAGTGCTCACTTTAATCTCCCTCTACATTCAAGTCAAGAGCAGTTTATGTCCCCTGGCAAACTTGAGAAAACTAATTTCTGTTTACCATACACTCATTATCTTACTAATTTCACCTCTCAGATTGGTCCTGGGTTATTTTATATTAGTGACAATTAGTAAAAAATATTTAAGCTTTATGTTTAGTTGGCTTTGTAAAGTGCTATCTATCAAGAAATATACACTGATGATTAATATGAGATCTATAAATGGAAACATTTTTCCCCTTTACTCAGGAATTGATCCATATCTTAGGTTGTTTTTATTTCCTTCCCAAAACAAACCAATGATTATATTAACAGGATTTCAAAATCAAGTCGAATTGGAGAGTGGCCTAATGATTATTTGGTGTTCAAAAGACAACAGGCTTAATGTAATGCGTGAGTTCAAGTTCTACCAAGAACTTCAAAAGGAAATTCTGGCCTCACATCCTATTTTTAAAATAAAAATTGCTGGGGGAGGAAGAGTGATGCTGAAGTTTAAAATAACAGCATGCAGATTTCTTTATAGAATTTAAAGAATGGAAAACACTTGCAAAAATATCGGCAGGCAGGGGCAGGAAGAACAAACGGTAACCAAATTGGTTCCTTTGACAAACCATAACATTTACTTTAAACCATCAGCGTGCTACTCAGTAAAAGGCAGGCTACCACTCTTTTAATAGATCCCAGGCCTTGTTAAACTCACAGGTCTGCAAGAATTACCCAGGTCAAGAGCAGGTCAAAAAGTGAAAACCCATGTGAACGTAAACTTTGAAATATCTGCTTCTGAAGAGCCCCAGCCGACAGTCTCCTCTGCAGTAAATACACTTCCTCTTTGTGTACCACAGTGTTCCATGTACTGTACTTAAAATATGTGCAGGTAATGTAAATGACATTAGGATATTTTACATCCTTTCCTGTTAAGGGCAATTTCAACTCTCTTCATAGCTGATGAATCTTTGTTAGTGCAATATATATATATATACACACACATATATACATATATATATTTAAAGCTTTAAAAATCGCCCCACGTTCTGAGTCTATGCTGAATCGTTGCCTCTATTTTATTTTTTAAAAAGTTATATTCTATTTAAAATTAGAGCTATAACTTCTTTGTGTATGGAAGAAAGAGCTGGGGGTGGCTCTCTGTGGAATTTATTTGCCTGGTAAACTGGGTATTAATCTGACCTACAATACACTTGCTGTAGGTTTTGTTCAAGTGTAAGGTCATGCTGTAAAGCTGTTTTTCATTTTGTTTTATATGTGTTAATATAATGCCTTATGAATTACCCCAGAGTTTTGTTCTGACAGTTAAAAAGCATAATCGTTTTTCCTTTCCAGGGGATTGAAAGCAAAGCAATTGACTCTATATTTGAAATGATTTATCTAAGATCCCTTTTCTCACAGATTGCCTTAATGTTTATAGAGAATATTATTTGGGTTTTTACTGGTAGCATTGTATTTATCAAGCTCTGAGCCTGTTTCTCAAAATTGAGTCCATTTTAGGATATGATCTTTTAAAGTTTATTGGTAAAATTGCCAGCAAGGTTAATGGACATCATACTTCAAGTTTGATGGAAAAGAAATAGTATCTTAAAATTTACATCAAAGTTCTCCATTGAGAAAGTGGAAAACAAAAAATACTTTATTACTGTCTTCTTGAGAAATGAGGAAGAAAGGAGTGTAGTCATGTCTTTGACCATAGTGTAAAGTATTTCTGCATGCCTATATTGAAAAATGTTAATCATAAAAGAAACAATGCCAGTCCTGTCATAAAGACAGGAAAAAAGTCTATAAACCTTGAAACATTCAAAAATTGCTTACATACAAGGGTATAGCCAGTGGGTGTTCACTGGAGATGGTGGTGAAGAGGGACTAGCCAAAACAGCTAACAGTTGTGCTTTTAAAAGATACAGGAAATGCGTTAGACACCTTACATTTCTTAACTTACTAAAACCTTAATATCAAACTATTATTGATCCCATGAGCCACAGAGAGAGAAGTGTCCAATCCAATGACTTGGAGCCTAGAAATAATACTGTTGGATTCAAAGGGGGAAACTTGCACCAAAGCCTATGCTTTAAACACAATGTTAACTGAAGTAAGGTTGAAGAAAATTCTATGTTGAAGGGGCCAAAGATATCACGTCTAGTTTGGGTTGCTATAGTAGGCCTTGTGTGGCCCTCAGTTAATTATAGAAGCCGAAAAGCTACATTGCCTTAAGAGCATGATGAGGCAGGCTAGTCCCTACAGTTCCCCTGGCACTGAGTGCTGGACCTAGTACCAAATAAACACATGATGGCTTCATAACATAATCTCTAGGTGTAGTGTCTGTATGTCCACATTGGTCTGTATGTCCATTGCAGTATTTCCCTTGACACTGGCTGTGAACCTCAAAAAAAATCCTTCATAAAGCTTAAAAGCACATAGGCATGATTGCTCAAACCGTCCTCTTCAGTGAAACCTTAAAAATAAACTATAGAACTCTAGTTACACCATTCATTATTCTGCCCACTGGTATAGTGCTAACTACAAAGACCTGGCTTATATTTGTTAACATGTCCTAGGTCTTTAATGTTCACTTATTTTCTTCTTCCTGTTTTACACTTCTTTGTGTCAAAGCAATAGTAATAAACTTTATTTTAAATTTTGTGCCCTATATACTTTTGATCATATTAATCCAGCTAACTGCTAACAATAGAGGTAAAAAAAAAAAGCTGATCCCAAATGGGAGGAAACAGCAAAGACAATCCATTCACTCACTCTTCAAATGTATTGAAATGAGTCTGCATTTCGTTTTTAGCAATCAATAAGATTTTTTGTTGGAGACCTTCCAACATCTTTGCCTTTCAGAAGGTATGTACAAAAGACAGTGAAAACAATATTTGGTGTTTAGTTTTATTTGTCTAAACATCTGTGGATTTAGAGTCAGTTACATTTGTGAGTCTCAGCTATGTTGCTTTTGGTCCAATGATAAAAGTTAAATTCTTGAAGCCTTAACTTATTTGTAAGTAGTTTTGTGAGTATTATAGAATGTATTATTTAATATAGAAATGCTTAGTGGGATGTCATTGCATAAAGAGAATTCAGTAAGTGGTATGTGCCAGTAACTACTCTTATTGCATTTGGTTATGGAAGAAACACTAAGTGATAAATGTAACAATGTGGTTGGAGCCTAGGAAACTTTCATAAAGGAAGAGCAGGAGGTATTTCTTCAAGATATATCATGTGATCAAGACTTGCTGAAGGAGATAATGGCATCTCCTGTGAAGCCGTGTAGGAGCTGACTCATTGATGAGGAGTCCAGCAGAAGCTAGCACTGAGCCTTCCACGCCACTGGGACATGCCAGGCAAGACTAGCCCTGGATGAGCCTAAGTGCTGGCCAATTGAGTGGTTCTTAAGGAGGATGTGGGGAATGATGAAAATGGTATTTGGGGAAGATTGGACCTGATGGGGTTGGGATAGACTGCAAGAGGAAGGGCTTTTTGTGGATCTTTGTGTGGTGGACAGAAATGGTTTAGATGGATATCTTGTCAAACAACCTCAGAAGCCTTAGAAACACAAGGTGAGGTGACTTAGGAACCTGATAAACTCTAAGAATGGCTTGGAATACAAAACAATGAAAATGCCAGAGAACTCACCGAGTTACATTTCTAAAATAAAATCTGAGGCATTTTAAAATTTAAAAACGATTATTATGGGCTGTGGATATGGCACAGTTTGTAAAGTGCTTGCTGTGTGACGATATGGATCTGAGGGGATAGTTTGCACCCTCATAAAGGCCTAGTGATATGAAACTGACCTGTAATCTCACTGCAAGGTCAAGGAGACAGGCTGAACCCCAGAGCTGACTGGCCAGCCAGCTTAGCAGGCTTGGCAAGCGCCAAGTTCAGTAAGCAACTGTTCCAAAAAATAATGTGGAAAGTGACAGAGGATGGCATCCACATTTGCCTCCAGTGTACACAGACATAGACACACACACACACACACACACACACACACACACACACACAAAGAGAGGTATGTGTATGTATGTACGCACGAACTACTATGCACATGCACGTACATGTACATACACATGCACACACATATGCCTATCTACAAACAATGCACACTCGTGTATGTATGTGCACATGCACATAGACATGTGCACATGAACATATAGGAACATATACATATGGGCACACATGCATGTGTATGTACATACATGCCCAAGTACTTGCACAAACACACATGCACAGTGATGATTTCAAAATATTGCCGTGACTATTCTAGAGCAACACTCTTTCCCAGTTCTTGTCAGGTATGATGGGAATATAAAAGTTTAACTAAGCTGAGAATTTAGGGTTTAATATAAATAATGAGGTCTTCTTAATCTTATCACATCTTAAACCACATTGTTTAAATTGAGTTTTATCACAACTATCTCTCCGTTAAGTAAATTACTTTCCGATGTGCTGGGTTGGAGGCAGGCCTCTCACATTAACCAGATTAAGTAGCCTCAGTTTGCTTTTAAAATTGTCAATTTTATTATCTCATCATTCTCTCCTTACCACGTTTGTAAAATGCTGCTGGCTCAGTGGATGAGTAGTGCTCATTTGGGGGCGGTGCATCTCATCCTGAAAAGCCAATAATTTTGCACAAAATGTCTAGTAATTTTTAAAGAAAGGAACAATGCATCTGCATTGTTCTGGAAGTGAAAGTGGCAGAATGAAAGGGTTGTGGGCAAAATAATCTAATTACAATCATAAAACCCGAACAATGTAAAATATTGCTGCCCTTGTTTTTACTTTATCAAAATCTTCCTATTCATTATACTTTATGGATATATATTATATCCTCTACATTTTACTCTGTACTATGTAGCCTTGAAGGTAGAACCTTAGGGGCTGGGGAGATGGCTCAGTGTTTAATGCACTTGCCCCACATGTGTGGAGACTGGACTTTATACTCCAAGAATTATCATAAAAGTGGACATGGCAGAACACATATACATTCCTAGCACACATACATTGTAATGGGAGGCAAAGACAGAATAACGTCAGAAGCTCATAGGCCAGCTTGTCTGGCATGTACCTTATATGCAAACTAGTTCATAAATATTAAACATTATTTCATGAAGTGTATATCTGATAGTATAAGTAAGCCAAAGGCTTAGAATTTTAATATGCACTTGCAAAAACATTAGAATACATATTTAAGTGATACAAGATTGATATGACAAGGTAATAATTAATGGAAAGCATTATGCTGACAGATTTTGATAGTTGGGTAAATAATTTTTGAAAACCTGATCTTTTGGCTTTGTATCCTCCTTTGTGTAGGAAAGAAGATTGTGGCATGAAGAGTGTGAGCCCTTGATTGCAAAGTTCACAGCTTTTCCTAGGGTGGGTCCTAGTGAGAATCTTTGTGGGTTCTGTGTGTAATTACTTATTACTCTGTTCGCATTAGCTGCTCTCTGGCAGGGTCACTGAGAGACTTCACGGCACTATCCCTTTCCTTAGGGTGCTCGCACTGATATTTTAGTCTTAAAGACCACATTCAGCACACTTGAAGAACAGCCTGTGATAGGTGGCAATGACTTCCAAAATAATTCCTTCTTTTCTGGATCTCTAAACACAGATTCATAATGTTAAAAAACCCAGTAGTTGTCCCAGTGGAGCTGGATCACATCTCTTACACTGGAGACTGTTTATTTACCAGGGTCTGAATACGCGCATCTTTACAGCTTTCTGCTGTCATAATGAATCACAGGCTATAAGTTGTCCTTTGTTGGTTTGAGTAAAAATCAAATGAAAGCCAGCAGGAGATCTCAGAGTGCACCATTCACGAGTGTAAAAACACTGGGCTGATGACAGATCATACTGTTTTTATTAAAGCCAAGAGCACTGACTTCACTTTGCTTTTTGACCCTGGTACTCGACTGTCAAGGTGATTTTATTTCTACAAATTTTCCTTCTGCTGGCCTCATCAATGATTCACCATAAAACATTAGACAAATTCTCATCATCTGTATATGATTAGACTGGGTTTGGCTGTGCTGCTGTTCGCCACAGCTAGAGAGATGCGTTCAGCTTTGTCTGAGGAGAAATCAAGTGGCCGAGTTCTTTCCTTGTGTGGCATTTCTTTGTTTTTATATCAGTTGATAAAATGATACAGATCTGCTATAAAGCCTCCTGATGTGCCACGTGATAACACTTGTGAAAAATCTTAGTTCATCTTTGTATCATTTTCAAAAGAGAAATCCTCTCTTTACTACACAAGAACCTTCTGTATGAGCAAAGAATATAGGATTATCTGGTCTCAAATACACATATGTAAGGAGGTTTCACTTCTCACCATGATAACATTAGTGACACTGCTTAGAAGAAACTGAAAATGGCATGGAAGGGAGGCGATATTACAGAATTCTGAAGCTATATGCAATCAACCATCTTGAAGGATTCCAGCAGATCTTTTGACACAACTCCCTCCCTGTAGTTTTAAGTTGGTGTTTATGGTCTCACTTCTGTGGTCTGGTGCTTCTGTGTGTCCTGAGACAATCATGTACAGGATGAAAGCTTTGTACATACTTTCAGGGGCTATGCTTTCTGTAAGAGTATACATTAATAATAAATCAGATAATGAGCAGTAATGGAGTGTCTACTTTCCCAAACACTTTACATGCCTCCTCGTTTCTGCCCTGGAATCTTGAGCTAGAGAAGCAGAGATGGCAGAAATACTGAGTTGCGGGATTAAGTAGCTTCTTCAAGGTTTCAGGATTAAATAGCCAAATTGAGAAAGGAAGATCGGCTGGAAGCAAAGCCCATGTTCTTCCTATTGTGTTGGCTGACTGAAAGGCAATAGGTGAAACAAATGAAAGGAAAAGGTTCCAACTCCACTCATTCTACCCAACTCTACTCTTCCAGTACAGTAGTATGCAGATACCCACTTGGATCATCACACAATGCTCTTCCTAGAGTCCTCAGTGACTGTGCCTAGGCTAATAAGTTACCTGGAAAAATCTTATGATTGCAATGAGAGAGCCCAGAGGCCCCAGCTTATCATTTCATCTTCTTGCAAGTATCTCTTTTAAAATGTCCTACATCCAATGTAGCAACTTCCCAACATGACTTTTGGAGATGATGATGATGACGATGACGATGATGATGACAGTGACGGTGATGGTGATGACAATGATGAACAAAAACCTTCCCTCACTCCTGGTTCTCATGTGGAGAAACTTTTCCCTCAGCATGTTATTGGTCCCCTCTCTCCTGTGTTGGCACCATCTTTGGAAGGACAGAGTGATCTTATGATCAATATCTTTGGGGAGAATGACTGGAAAGATGCCAGCTCTGCTCTGCTGTTCTTCACTAGGGACTGCCCTGCTGAGTTTGATAGTTTGCTCTACCAGGCCTGGTTTTCTGCCAAACTCTGGGATTCCATTAGCTGGCACATTACGGCTCTTGAACTGAGTTGTATCCTTTGATTTAGCATTCAGTAGCGAAGTTCAATTTGGGTTTCTGTTTATTATTATTATTATTATTATTATTGTTATTATTATTATCTTTGAGACAGGGTCTTATTATATAGCCCAAATTCACTATTCAGCTCAAGTTATTCTCAATCTCATGCACATCCTCCTTGTGCCTCAGTCCCTGGACTGGTGGTACTTTAGGAATGTGCTCCCATGCCTATAATCCAAGACTCTACCTTTTGGCTTTCGTGTTTAGTCTTCATTTTACTTCTCACCTTGTTTAGAAGCTGGATGGGTGAGGAATGCCATGCCATTGATTGATGACTATCCTTGAGATTCCAAGAATGCTGTTCCTTTCAGTGCCATTCCTATCTAATATCCTCCCCACCTTCTTTATTAGTCTACCCCATCCTATTTAACACACAACACATTCTCATGTGCCCTTTGCTCTTTGCTTTCATGACAGGCACACATGGGTGGAATCCTCTTTTCCTTTAACCATCCCCACTACTTTGAGATTGCCTCTTTAAATAATGCTTATCTCAGCCCTTATCATTTACCTATTTATTCTTTTTATCAGCTTGAGGCCTTTGAAGCCTTATCCTTATACTTGGGGTCATAGCAGTGAACAATTGAGATTTTTTTTAAATCTTTCCACAGTTGTTGGTCTAGAAGAACAGGCACAGATTGAGAAGTAATGACAGTAGCTTGAGTGACAAGTGAGCATGGAGGGTGCTGCATGGAGGGAGGTGCATTGTAGGGTCCGTAACCCAACCTGGGTATGGTCACAATGGATTCCAGGTCTCCATGAGAATTTAAGAGCCTCACAAAGAGCAACTTGTAAGGTAGTACTTGAAAAATGAAGTAAAGCTGAATAGTAGACAGGAGGTAGAGTGTGAAGAGGGAGCACCTCCAAAAATAGAAGAAAATTAGAGGGGGACAAGAGCAGAATATGCCATAGCTGTTAGAATTAGACAATCTAAGAGAGGGCAGACTATCACATAAAATATCAGACAATGGTAGGGAAGGGTTGTTTTATTAAGATAAATTTTCTTGGTAATACTAATAAGGATTATTATTTGTATACGATTCTAGTCTGGCAGGTATTATGTTAACATCATACACATTAATTTAATCTTTCCAATAACTTTATTGTAGTACTAGTATCTCAGGTTTAGAGATAACGAATCAGGATTTAGGTGGAGAAAGTAACTTGGCAAAGATCATAAAGCTAATAAGTTGGCAGAGCTGAGAATCTGGGAGTCACCTCACTCCAAAGTCCTCGCCAGTGACGATTGCTACCATCCTGCTGCCAAATGTCACCTCTAATGGCTTTACTGTGTGGTCAGTGTTCTAAGAGCAGATCTTATTTTATTTAATTCTTAGAACAAACTTATACGGTTGGAATTGCTTTGCTATTGGCATTTTTCATCTTTCTTTTGTAGAAAATGAAGCTTAGACCTAAGGAGGGCTAAGTAGCTTGATGACAGTGGCCTTTTCTAGAGCTTTCTTAAGGCAAAAGTTACAGCGATAATAAAGATTGTTTTTTTGTCTTTATACTAGCAATCTTAGAGGAAGAAATGGTGGGGGAAATGTAGTATCATAGAATAACTAGAATAACCCTGGGAAGGAGTTTTAACAGTTGGCGTACATTTCCATTTGGGCGTTTCTTGGAGAAGGCATGTTGTTTTGGGATATGCTTAGTCTTAGTCAATAGTTTTGTCTCAGAATGGCAAAGAATGTAACATGGTCTTTGTGGAAGTAAGTACGATTTTGAAGAACTTGGGACATGGCAGAGAGTGAGGAAGGAGGCATAAGAAGCATGATTAAGAGTGGATTCTCTCACTCAGAATGCAAGGTGTATTTTCATTTCCTGGAAAAAGGAGTTTCATGAATGGAGGACAATTACTTCCAAAATTATAGATTTCTTTCCCCAGTAACAAACACACCATCTTTAGGTAAAAGGACACATAGAATCGTGGGTTGGGAAAACTGGTAAAGGAGGAACTGAATTTGGTATATGCTACTCTGAGATTTGCTTGGGTAGAATTTTGAGGTTTCCCAGATTTCTAAAGAATTATAAAGATGGTTTAGTGGAATTTTTCCTTGTGAAAGAAATTTTGGAATTCCTGCTCTGATGTCTATAGTGGTAAAAATGTAGCAGAAATACGGTTTAGAGGGCTAGGCTAATCTTGGAAGGGTGACATGGTTTCAGTTTGCCTTGAGTCATCAAGGACTTCTTACCTACCTGTTAACATATCTGTTCTCACTCTGTCTTCTAGGTCTCAGGTTTCTAGCAACCTCAGAAACAGCCTTGGAACATGGGATGTGTTGGACACTGTCTCAACAACAACAAATACCACCACCATCACTACTACCAGCAGCAGCAGCAGCAGCATCACCAACCCTCACAACCACCAGCAGCACCATCACCATCACCACCACCACCAGCACAACCACCACCACCAGCGTCAGCAGCAACCCAGATTGCTTTGCAGTCACTCAGATGACTGTGCTGACACAGTCAGTCTTGTCCTGTTTGGCCCAAGCAGGGCTCTTATTGAAGTTCTCATCTTGAAGTCTTACATCTTGCTTTTTCTCATGGACACTATGTTTTCATTTTCTTAAAAATGAGAGACCAGTTATTGAAGTGAAGGTAGAGCAAGAAGACATAGTTATTGTTGCTTTTTTTTTTTCAGAACTCCACAACTTCTAGGTTGTTTACTATTTGCAATTTTTCCTTTTCTGGGATTCAGGTAGATCAAAATTAAAGAAGAGAAAAGAATATTTACTTTTTATGGTTTATAACACTAAGGTGAATAACTTCATTCAAGCAGTTATTGTATTAATTGCCACTTCATTGATTTGGGATTTGTAGAAGTAGTGAACATATTACTGAATCAAAATAAATGCTCTTGACTTAGAGTTTCCAATGCAAACACTGGCAATTAAAATAGCAGAAGAAACAGCTAAGATCCAGTAAATAAATGCTGATGTAGGCATGAGGACCTTGGTTCAGCCCCAGAGCTGTCGTGAAAGGAGAATGTGAGTGTGGCAGCCTGCATTTGTACCCTCAGTGCTGGGTGGGGGACCCACGGGAGTTCACTGGTCAGTCAACCTAGTGGGGTAGAGAGCTCCAGCTTCAGAGAGAGATCCTGTCTCAAAAACTCAGCATGGAACAGAGACAGGCATTTGACTGCAATCTCGGGTTTCCACCTGCACTCCCGCGTGCTAGCCCATCTATAGCACACACATGCCCGTGCCCCCAGCACACACACACAAAGAGCAGAGGACAATAATCCCCGGAATAGAAATGATGAGAATGGGAGTCAATGGAGTACAACAGGCATGAAAATTCTGGAATGGAGAATCTGTCCTGTAGCTCAGCTGGGGTTATAGGGCTAGAGGCATCATCCGTGAGAAGGGCATGACCAAAGTACCGGCTCAATGTAGGAAGTCATTGGTGCCTACAGATGGAGAGGCTGCATACTGAGACTCGAACATGGAGGAGAGAAAACAGAAGCTGCGGAAGGTGCTTCGAGAAGTTTGACTCTCAGGAAAGAGAAAGATAACGTGATTCTATAGAAATCAGAACATTGTCGGGGGGCGGGGGAGAAATCAATGAGAAAAATCCATTACAGATGTAGATGTTAGATCAACTGATGAAATGGGGGTTTCTAACATAGATGGGGGGAGTGTAGGGTACCAGAGAGAGGCAAAAGAGTGTGGGGTGCCAGAGAGAAGCAGGAAAGAAAAAAAAACCTAATTTTAACTTAATATCCGCTTCATGAATATTTGCTGTTTTTGCTTTAATTACCTATCTTTCTGGATTGACACTAATAATTATAAAAAATGTTAGTTTAACGTCTCCTTCTTATCCTAAGAATTAAACCAGACCATGGACACAATATTTATAAAACCCGCACTAATGACAAGATAACATGGAAACAAACATTGTGAAATTATGTACTTTGTTTTTATCAAATAAGAGCTGTGTAATAAGGTATGGAAGACAGTATTTTAAACTCAAGCAGCCTTTTGACCCTACCGAGATGGCCTGAGACAGCAGTTAAAAGCCTACATTCCCATTAGGCTGTGGGGGTCTAACTTCTTTGTCTCCCATTGACTGTTGTTATGATTCTGTGAAATTCACCTAGCACCACTCTGCCTTCGTCAGCTCATATGTAAAATCGGATGGCAATAGCACTCTGTCATGGTCTTCATGGAAGGGCAAACGAGCTCACATTAGACACTAGCATCCGGCTGGTTGGATGTAAGTACAAGAATGCTACAGAAATTATATGTGAAAGACCTTGTAAGCTGGAGTCACTCACCCCTCTAAACCCAGCTCTTAGAAGGCTGAGCTAGGGGGATTGCTGCTAGTTTAAGGTCAGCCAGAGCTACATAATATTTTCTAGATCAGCCTGAGCTATGGAGTGAGATAGTCTTAAAAACAAAAACAAATACCAAATCAAACCAAACAATTAAAAAGAATAAACCCAAACAAACCGAATCATACTGAACACAATAAAGCAAAAAAGCATGTACTACTATATTTCTGTATTTGTTCTTGAAAATAACAAAAATATCAAGCCCTGCAGGCATTCCTATATGGTAATTCTCGCAAATCACTGTGTAATAGCAGCTGGCATAGGACAGGCTAAGAGCATTAACTTATCTGATGCCCTGGTAACAGAAGGGAACTCTAGTCACTACCTGTCTTGAATTTTGAGTACTTTAAATTTGGAAATTAGCAAGTGCTTTAGTCTATCATAAAAGCATATCCAGTGTAGTTCAAATTCTTTGAGTTCCAGGCCAGTCTGGCCTATGAGTTTCAGGACAGCCAGGGCTATACAGAGAAGGCCTGCGTTGAAAAAGAAAAGAAAAGAAAAGAGAAATCTTGAAAAAAATCCATCAGCATTCCCTTTGATTTTTCACATGCAAATTAAGAAACTTGGAAAATTATACATTATTATAATATATATAAAATAATACAAATATATCTCTGGCCCCATCATTTTTAAAATAGAATTAGCTAGAAGGTATGAGTTGTTGCTCAGGAGCCCACTGCCTTCAGGCTGATTTATCAGCACCCACAGTGAGCCCCAGCCAGGACCCACTTCACAGAATTTCTTGGACAGTCACTATTGAACATTTTCCTATTGTTGTTGGACATTTCTTATAGCCCTATTTCCCCCTTCCCTACTCTCTCCTGAATCTCCTTCCTTCTCTTCATCTCCCTCCTTCTTCTCTTCCATCCATTTATTTCTTATGTCTCCTGTTTGGGGCATTTCTTTTTGAGAGCGATGACTCTGTGAAAGCTGTTTCATTTTCTCTAATCACAAAATCACTATTGTAGGATGTCTCACGCCATCGTGAGTGTTGGCCCAAATTCTCAGCTCTATGCTTTAAAAAAATTCCTATAAATTGTTATTAAAGATACTTTATGTCATTTTTACACACCTTCACAAAACAATGAAGGTATACATGTTGTGAACTTGACACACACCTAGATATACTTGAAAAGAGAAATCACAGTTGATGAATCCCCTTCATCAAATTGGCCCATGGACCTGTCTGTGGGGTACTGCTTTTGATTGTTGATTGATGTAAGACAGATCAGGTCTCTATAGGGGGTGGGGAATGTCATCCCTTGGCAGGTGGGCCTGGGCTGTACAAGAAAGATGGCTGAGCAAGCCAGGGAAAATAAATCGGCAAAGCACCTTCCCTCTGTGGTCTCTGTCTCCAGGTTTCTACCTCGGCTTCCTTCAGTGATGAACTGTAACCTGTAAGCTAAATACACCCTCTCCTCCCCAGATCATTCCTGCCCAAAGTGTGTTATCACAGCAACAGAAACTAAAGAGAAAAAAGGGCTTCCTTGCATTTTCTATATCGTATCATGTCTATTTTTCACTCCACAAGTAAACACAAAGAACGAATTCATTTCCGGAAGGGTAAATGTATGAACTGTGCTATTGATTGTGAAAGTTAGAAGGATGTTTGTCAATTAAATACTCAAGTTTATTATTTCCAGTGGGTGTATACCATATCTAACAATAAAATCTTCTCTTTGTTATTCTATTCTCCTTAACAACCTTTCCTGAGTACCAACTGCATGCCAGATCTGAAGTAATAACAAGTTGACTAGAACCATGGCGACTCTCCCAGTTTATATATCGACTATTAAGTGCTTTGTAACTACCACAAGGTGAGTATCTTAACAATGACCCTTTCTGCTCTCTTGTTGTGAGTTTGGGTATGGAGTAGTGGATCTCTAAATTCGGGCTCTTTACAGGATAAATTATAGTTGAACTAGGACTGTGTTCACATCTAGAGGTCATAAAACTCTTATCTCCTGGCACCTGGCACACTTCAGGGTCTTGCTGCAGTCTGGTTGAAATGTCTTCTCTCTTTCTCTTTCTTTTTGCAGGCCATTAGTGAGGGACTGGTCTTCCCAGTTAAAGGCTCTGGCTCCCTTTCTCCCAGCCAGAAGCAGTCTCCTTCTCTTTCTCATGTTGATATCTTGGGTTCCAAACCTTGACAAATTTCATTATCCAAATTGAAAAGACAGATCACATGCACTGATATATGGCACATCTTACCATAGCAACCTTTAAGTCCTGGGAAGACAGCAAGCCCACATCTGAGAATGCAAATTTCTAAAAATTCTAATTTTCCCGTGAAAGCTTGGACTGTGTCATGGGCAGTACAAGTTGATGCTGCCTTCCTTGAGGTAACAAGGTCAATTTGTTCATCTCTTTTGAGATGATGAGTTCCAAGATCCTGCTCCATATAACCATAGCTTGCCTGCTGTTCTTAAGTAGAAAGTGAGCACCACGAAAAAATACCAATAGTGAAGTTTATGTGCTATTTGCTTTTCTTGCGGGGGGGGGGAGTCTTTTCCTCATGTGTAGCCTCAAGACCCTTTCCTGAAGGTAAGCCGTGTTAACTAGGTTTTCGTAATAACATTAAGATGCCAGCCGACTTTTTTCACTGGCTCAGCAGTTGCAAGCAGGAAGACGGGATGACTGACACCTGACCAGGAGCAGAGGCCACAAAGAAGCCATCATGCACTACCTCACCCTGACGCCCTGGCAGGGCAAGGAAAACTTGGATAGCTTCACTTAGCATTGCCCTTGATCCATCAGTATTGATCCTGCAGATTTGCCTGTCTTGGCCTTGCAGAGGACATCTTTGATGGTCATAAGGGAGAAGAGGGAAAGGGGAGCTCTTCCCAGCTCTCATATGGGAAACTCTCAAGGTGACTGTTGTAGTGTTGACAATTAATTCATTGACATACTGGATATGTGTTATGCTTTGATAATGATTTGATTATATTCCTGAAAAACAACAATAGCACACTTTCAGCTCATTTGAAGTTGGTTTGTTACCTGAAGGTGGTGTAATACTTCTCCCAGCATTACTAGTAGGTTGTCCCCCAAGGTGACATTTTACAAAGCTTTATTTCATTTTTCAGGTTACTGTAATGGGAAAAGCTGTAAATCTGATAGTGACGGTAAGCACATCGAACTACAGTCCCACAGTCTCTAATAATCTTGAAGGTGATCTGAAATTTTAAATAGGAAAAAAACTAAAAATTATCCCAAAACTATACTCTCCTTAATCCATAATATTCAAAACAAAATAGTAAAATTATTGCATACTTCTGACTCTCAACAATTTTACTTATATTGTTTTAAATAATTTTATTGCAAATGTTCATTGCTTTGTTTTTCAAACATTAAAAAGTTCTAGCATTTGTTTTTCGAAAGAAGGTTTCTCTGTAGCTTTGGTGCCTGTCCTGGAACTAGCTCTTGTAGATCAGGCTGGCCTCAAACAAGTTCTAGGGTTTTTGATAACATACCTTGGACTTGGGAGCAATATATCAATAACTAGAAAACTGTATTTGGATGAAAGCAATTTGGTTATTATCTGAGCCACATCATTTACAAGCTCAAAGTCTTTGTGTAGGGTTACTGCTTGTTTGGTTTTAGTTTTTCCAAATTTCAAGGTCTTCCTCAGCACATAGAGAAAAGTTTAATGATTATCTGCCCCATAGCCATGCTGTGGGGTTTGGAGGGGGGTGGACAGTGATTTGGTTTGTCAGTAAAACAAGCCGGTCATTCTCACAAAGAGGCCTCTAGCAATAAGTAAGACCCATTGTAAGTTAGGAAAATTTACGTTACATTTCCTAAAAATCAAAAATGTTGGCACAAACTGTCTCATATATTCTTTGATAAAGACTGGTAAATAAAAGCAATTTGAAAGTCTTTGGTCAAATCTTTTTCTCTTACGTGTTAATGCCGGTCACCTCTTCTGTAAGATCACTTTAAATATTTATTACTTCCAACAAATGGCTTATGAAAAGGAATGCAAGAATACTGACGGAGATGACATTGTGTGCATCTGTAATTGGGAAGTGATGGGATGTGGAGAGGATCCAGAGCGACGATTGCTGCATTTATCTTTTGAAGACAATAGGCCCACAGCTGAGCATTTCCAATGCATACTTTGCTCTGAAAGCCTGAGACCTATCAGGACAGGCAAGAGGGCAACTTTGCTCACACGTTGCCCTCAAAATAAGTCATGAGTTTTAAGGCTAAGCCAAGCTGGCTTGCAAAGGGGCGGCTGTTGATCTTTTATCCTAATTTTGGATTAATTGTGATCTACAGCCTTGCGTAAACATGCTAGCCCTGTGCTTTTGCTCCTCCACAGCTAAACATTAATCCCTCTTAATGCTCTAAGTCAACTTTTAGTCCTTAGCAGAATTTACCTTAATCTCTTAGTAGTAAGTTAACTGATTTACAAAACATAATCCATGAGCCCTGAATCTTAAGGATGTGTGATCAGCAGCAGCCTCCCTTCACCCAGTTGACTCGACACGGGCTGTAAAACAAGCCAGTGAAGGTGGCCCCACATTGTGAGTTTGGGCAATGCTGTTTCCCATTGTATTTTAACACAGCAGACTTACAGATGAACTTCTATTCGTTGGAGTTGGTGCGTGTGTGTGCGCCTTGGTATGTATGTCGTTAGTATTTGTAATTTTATAAGTATGGTTAATAGGAGGCAATTACTTTTCTGCTTTGCATTTCTTTTTTCTCTTTAGGTCTTTGCAACTAATGTAGTCAGTCATCTGAATTAGAGGCAGATCTTTCTCCATGCTTAGGTACCATTTGACTTTATTTCCTAATTATTTAAGCATGTGCTTTATGATCATGGAAAACTGCCCTGTATACAATGTCTGGTTTTAGTCTTTCAAATTGGAGTATGAACATCAGTATTAGTGATGACAACCTCAGAAGGCTTTATAATGTAATTTGCTTCTGAAAACCATTCATAGAGCATGGATTTTAAATTTGAAACTTACTAGACTACTGAGGTCACCCAAGGTTACATTCTTTCTTATTTTGAGCCAGTCAGGAGGTGCTTTTCTATTTGGAGGTCTGCTCCATCTCACTCCATTCAGAACTCAATGGCTTCCTGAAAACCTCTTTCTATGAAGATTTATGTCAAATTACCGTCAGACTTATCAAGCCCAGTCTTCACGGTGAAAGATGATATACGTAGTTTGTAAATATAGCTCTTTGTTATCATATTCTGAGCCCACGGACTTCATTGTCTTCAAGGAACCACAAATGCTCATGCTGCTTGCCCTGCATATACAGAGACGTTTGAAGGTGGTTGTTGCTTCTTTGTAAAGTCATTGTAGCTCTTGTGTCCATCTGCTTATTTAAATGTCTAGAAATGGGGGTGAGCAAATGTGGGGAATAACCCCATGACTTTTGTTGAGGTACTTTAATTATTATTCTTCATTGAATTTAGAAACTTGTTCTTCCTTAATGCTCAATTTGGAAGTTCACAGTCAGGCACAGAGTGAGCGTGTGTGGGCGTGTGTGTGCACAGACACCTGTGTCATCTTTGTTCTGTGCCTCACCCAAGATAGGTGAGGATCAAGAAAATGTGTAGTGAGTGTTCATGGTGCAGTTTCTTGCAACTACATCCAGTCTTGGGAAAATGATCTCACAGGGACCACACACATACACACACACACACTCTCTGTCTAGGAGGAGAGCAGCCAGAGAAAGAACAAATAGTCCTGGGAGTAGGGGTGGAACTTCTGGAAAGGAAGTTATGAAAAGCTTCCTTTCTGCAGAAAGAAGCACCTCATCATGTGGCACTTGTCACTCCATGATTGAAGTATGTAGTCTTGTCACCCCATGATTGAAGTATATAGTCTTGGTGCTTTTCCTGATAGAGACAGTTCTATCAAATGCAATGTATCATGCCTCTATGCATTGGAATTCCATTCAGTTAGCTCCAGCATGTGGCAAATTGTGGCACATTAACCAACCTGGGTGGAATTTTTATATTTTGGTAAAGGACGTGTGGGATCCTCCACTGAGCCTATATGGGGAATCAGGGTGGCTACTATCCACGAGCTCCATAGCACTGTGAGTGGTGGTAGACACAGCTTAAGAGACTCAGAGCAGAGTGCTGGCATGGAATATGGCTGTCAGTACTCATAGAATGATTATTTTGTTCTCAGCACTGTTTTAGGTACATGTGGTAACCTTCAAGGGAACAAACTGAACACAATTCCTGATCTCTGAGGCCTCTGCCCAAGTGAAAAACAAGAGTGGGAGAACTCAAGAAACTAGACATTAAAATTCTAAATACCCCAATTAAAAAATGGGGTAAGGATCTGAATAGAGAATTCTCAACAGAGGATATTCGAATGGCCAAAAGATACTTAAAGTCATGTTCAACTTCCTTAGCAATCAGGGAAATGCAGATCAAAACAACTTTGAGATACCATCTTACACCTGTCAGAATGGCCAAAATCAAAAACACCAACGAATCCCTATGCTGGAGAGGATGTGGAGTAAGGGGAACTCTCATCCATTGCTGGTGGGAATGCAAACTTGTGCAACCACTTTGGAAATCAGTGTGGCGG